>QJOA01000073.1:0-146410 GCA_004155915.1 Monosporascus sp. CRB-9-2 | reverse complement strand
CGCCGCCCCCCCCCCCCCCCCCCCCCGCCCCCCCCCCCCCCCCCCCCCCCCCCCCCCCCCCCCCCCCCCCCCCCCCGGCGTTGCCCAATGAAGCACTGGGCGTGGACTCTTTACCTAGGAATGCTGTCCAATAGGTACTCTTTGCGAGTGCGAATTTACAGTTCGTAACTGGCTAGAACACTGCGCTGCGGCAGGATGCGCATATCGTAAGGTACGCCCCGTCATTCTCCTAAGGCCGAATTGCGCAAGGAGAAGTTCGGTCCTGGATGAGCCTGCGAACCTGCGACCCGACTGGAAAGCACATCAGGAAATCAAGAAGCAACAGGGTGGACAACAGCCAGCCGTGCCTTGCTTTGCCGTGTTCCAGCAGCTAACAGATATCCTGAGCCCCCTGAGCGCCGCAAGACGCCGCGACGTGTTTGAACCAGGGTGGCCTGGCGCAGTCGCTTCCGAGGAATATACCTAAGCCAGTGGATTCAGCGCCAAGTTACGTCAGGAGAGCGCGAGGTTTAGCCTCGCCTACAAAGCCGAGCCTCGCTCTTACGAAGTACCAAACGTATGCCAAGTCCGCTATATGTACGACCTGGCGAGGTGTAACTTCCCTAGTTTGTCGATATTCGAGTTTGGAGGAATAATGGTATCCGCTGGTCTCAACCAAGGTCCGCAACCGCGCCGAATGGGCATCATGACAATAGTAGTCACAGCTATGATGTCACACCCCTTGATGGCAGTGTCGGCTTTACGTGCATTCTTCGTTCTTATTACAACGTCAGTTATATTCCGCCTAGTTCGGCAGCTTGATATTGCCGGCTCTCTGAGTCTACTACACAGTGGGCACAAATGCTCCTATGGCTCTGGACTCACCGGGATACATCACGTATCACGTTCAAAGAAATCGTGGGGTTTAAGTTCATCAACGTTGAGTGCAGATCCTGCTATGCTTGGTTGGGGCCTATAGCACTATGGTCATTGGCTTGGTTAGCCCACAGCCTTCATAAGGGCTGGCCTACTGTCAGAAGTCCTGGTGCTTTGGGTGCCCGCCTTTATGCTACGCTGTCTGTCTCTCTGTTGGGTTTAAAACTGGGCTAACTCGCGTGCCTGATTCAAGTAGGTCAGATGCCCCGGCTTTGCGCAAAGCCACATAGGGGCCACAGCACCCTTCACTCCGGCGGAGTTAGACAACGCAAGTCGTATTTACGAATGGACAGTCGAGACTCTCGTAATGCTTTCCAATCAAGAAACTCACTAGCTGAGTCCTGTAATTCGGGCCTATTAGCTATAGGCCTAATGTCGCTCATCAACTCGCTCACAGTGTCTTACCGTGGAAGGGAATTCGGCTTGCACCTTGGTATTTGGTCCCCCATGTCGGCTGATAAGAGACCCGAAGCTAACCATATGCCTAGAGCATGCAAGTGCTTTGTCAGCCCTAACAGTGCTGCTTCGGTGGATCCCCGATAGTGCCTGTCTCTGGGGCACCTGTCACTAGATATTTGCCGTTATCCATAACCAAGTCTCAGGCGTGATACGAGATGGTCTTCATTAAGACAAGCTAATCTATCATAAGATCTTGAAAGCGGCCATTGGTACTCTTTACGTTTGGTGATGGGTCTGCGCATTACTGAGTCAGCCTGTCAGGGGCCGCTTACCATATATGCGTGCTAGTGATATGTGCGTGCTGCGAGCCGAGTACTTAGTAATATGACCACATGGCAAAGCTTCGTACTGAGGAGCCGGAAAACTCGCGATTCGCGGAGCGTCGCAGCCAAGAGCCACACGGGAACCCGGCTTCCACGCCCAAACCGGAAGTATGTACGGAGTAGTACTGCATGGAAGGTCAGCAGCCTCCTCTTGGCCTCACATCCGAGGACAATTCGGCATTGACGAATACCACACAAATGTCTCCGCGGCCGCAGATGAAACCAATCGACCAATCTTACGTACTCGCCTAGCATGTGCGTCGTCGAAGTGAGGTAATCATTAAATGACGTGTGCACCTAAACAGTTGTATGTGTATGTGTAGCTCCTTGGGCATCTATCTCTGTTAGGATGGGCTTTATTGCGCCGGAGAGTTTATGGGCGCCGATAAGGTGTCCTGCCTCGGCCTGATATCCTCCGCCATTATCAGTCTTAGGTAATCCACTCAAATCGGGGGTGTCCATGGCAAAATGGCGGGACGTGCATCTAGAAGATGGCTTGGATGATAATTTCCAGCATTGTCATTCTCAGATGGCGCCTAATTTCGCTTACCAAATGCGTTTAGAGGGCGAAAGCTAACCGCCACAGACGCCGTCACCGCCTACCTAATTAGAATTAACCAAGTACTAGATAGCTGATTACCCCACCACTAATCTTCTCAGCCACACTTCCACGTATGTAGTTAGTCAACCTCCTTTGTAAACCTGACACTACTATGGTGTTTAGGGTAAGTCTTCACACACTGCTAGGTATGTGGGCCATGGGACCCACCTAGTATTAACCTACCTTGGATTAGGAGCTGCAAAAAGGGCTGCAATTTTTCGCATGTACCTGCGGTTGACCCGAGTAAAGGCTACACCTAATTTGGGTGGCGTGGCTACTAGCGCAGCCCACTGCTACATGACAGTGTGTGAAAACTTTTGCCTGATACCATAGTAAATGGTACTTCGTGCGTGCCGCCCAATAGCGTTCAACCCCGAAACACGCCCATAGTACGGGCCGGAACAGCAACAACACAACAGAGAGTGTTTCCCAGAAATATAACAGACAACGAGGCACAGAGCAGCCGAAACCACCATAACATTGTTTCAGGAAGAACAAAAAGGGGCGAGTGAGAGAATGGTACTGGTACACGATAGACAGTGTCAGCCCGATATCCAGGACGCCAACTAGGTACCTGAAAAGATGACCGTCACCGAGTCGAAGTGCAATGCACGTAAGCGGAAGGCCATCCAGTCAGTCTTCCAAACTGAGATCTCTCAGCCTACGCCTTACTCGACGCCGTCTGGACGGTACACCGATCTGGGTCAGCCTTTTGGGGGTCCTCAGGCTCAGTTGCTCAGCCCGAAATGGGTCGACCCAGCCTCCCACTCGCAGGCGTTCGTCACTTCCCCAGAGAATCCTCACGCCTCACATCAGACCCGCTTCGACAGGGCCTGGCATGTCGTCACCTCCCGCATAGCCCTGCCGCCTTCGGTCACGGCCGAGGACTCGTTTGGCTCGTTGCCTAACTCGCAGGATGCCGACGACGGCGTATTCGAGGACGCCTTACGCGATGTCCTGGACCCGGCCTCGCGTCTTCCCCTTGCGGCTTACACCGAGGACCTCCTGACCTGGCATACTCAGCAGGTTCGGCTACATTTCGTCAGTCACGTGCTGCCGCTGCTAGGTGTTTGTAGTGGATACTCAGATCAGACGCAGGTCCTTCTTGGGAGCATCCGGACACTGGAAGCGGCCCGTAGGCAGTACCTGTATGGCTTATCGCTCATTGTCCGGGCCATGAGTCGAGATGCTGCGGTCCGCGCACTGAGGAAGTTCGAACGAGACCTGCACGCCATATTCGGCAATTCTATGTCAAGCGCCTTAATGAACGCTTTGGGGACAGTTATGGGTCAATTGATGAAACTCGTCCTAGGGCTGAAGACTTCAAGCGATTCGCCCCAACGGGGTAAGATACCTGCCTCTGAAATAGACAGAGCTAGAAAGGAGTTACTTCAGCTTGTCGAGTCACTGTGTGATGTCGGCTTAGCATGCGAGAGGTTCCAAATTCTGTTCGCTGAATTGCTAGATGGAATGATGGTTGCCTATGTACAAGAATCATTCGCTGGGGTGTGGGAACCGAGCAGAGACTCGGAGACCAAGATATCGACTCAGGGCCGCCCAAATCCACAACCACGCTGCATAAGAGAGCTCTCGGATTGGGTCGAGAACAGTTACTCCAGGTTGGCGATAGAAGTCACGACTAGACTTGGAGGTGTCCAAGTGTCTTGGACGGACGTGGAAAAGTGGAAGGAGATCGCGGTTGGGCGACTCGCCACCCTTCGAATCAAAGAGCTGTTCGATATCGTTATGGACTGGCCGAACAGCGAAGGCGGTATCGAGGACTTACGCTTTGCAGTTACGACGCCTCAGAGACGGCTACAGCTTACCGATGCCTTCTCAGCCGCGCTACAGAGACGCCTACTGCACTCGGGGCGCTCAACTCTCGAAATCCTTCGCACCTACATCGCCATGATCAGGACCTTCCACAAGCTCGATCACTCAAGAGTCCTACTTGATCGGGTTGCTTACTCTCTACAGCTTTATCTATGTACCAGAGAAGACACGGTTCGCATCATCGTGACAGGCCTTCTATCCAACCCCAAAGAAGCCAACACAGATGCTCGACACTCCAAGCTAGTAGAACTCGTCGACCTACTGTATGATCCAGATCAGTACCGCACCGAGCGTCAAGACGAAGAATGGGACGACTTGACGTGGGTACCACCGCCTATAGATGCCGGCTCCAACTACAAGAGGCGGAAGTCAGAGGACGTCATCGGAACGCTTATCGGTGCTCTGGGCTCCGCAGAGGTTTTTATAAAAGAATTCCAGAGCATCATTGGACAGCGGTTGCTCTCGGAGCAAGCAGGTTTTGAGCAGGAGGTTGGAGTGCTCGATCTCCTAAAGAAGCGCTTCGGTGATTCTTCTCTACAAGCTTGTGATGTGATGATAAAGGACATCCAAGACTCAAGGAGACTAGATGGCGTCATCCATAGGGGTATTATAAACCACCCTGACAAGGGACAGCGCGAGTGGACGATTCACGCCCGGATACTATCGCGTCTTTTCTGGCCGGATATGGGCGAAGAGCGGTTCGTCTTGCCACCAAGCGTGAGTGAGATGCAGGAGGCCTATGAGGAGACCTTTGAGCATCTGAAGCCATCCCGTAAAATGAAATGGCTCAACCACCTTGGTCAAGCAACGGTGGAACTTGAGCTAGAGGACCGCACATTACTAGAAGATGTCCACACTTACGAGGCTGCCGTGATCAACTGCTTCAGCGAAGAGAATGCCTCCAGTTGGACGTTCGACGATCTATGGATGAAGTTGGAGATGGATGAGGATCTCCTCACAGCAGCACTCGAGTTCTGGGAGAAGAAGCGTGTGATACGCAAGACAGGAGACGGAAGCTACGCCGTCATCGAGCGCCTGTCGGACGTCGAACAGTCCTCGGTACCGCCCGGCGCCAGGGTGGCGTCGCCGGCCGTCGAAAAACCCAGCGCGGCGCCTCGCAAGGCCAAGTCCGGCGTCACCGAGAAGGAGAAGGAGAAGCGCCAGGTGTACTGGCAGTTCATCGTGGGCATGCTGACCAACTCGAGCCCCGCGATGCCGCTCGGCCAGATCGCCATGATGATGAAGATGCTCATCGCAGAGGGCTTCCCCTGGAGCAACGAGGAGCTGCAGGAGTTCCTCGGCGAGAAGGTCGCCGAGGGCGAGCTGGAGCTCGCGGGTGGCAAATACAAGCTCGTGAAGAAGTGAGGCGAGCCGGCCGGCTACCTGAGATCGGACGGACGCTCATCCTTTGGCGCGGACAGCCCTGCCCGTACTGGCGAGGCTTTGGCATCCTGCAGCCCGCAAGGCGTCAGCATCCCCGATTGCAATCCGCCCGCTGCCCGACCCCATGGGAACGATAGAGCATTTTAGTTGAGGAATGTGAGACGAGTATGAGGTACTGAGCCGTATGTCGAGAGATAAGGATCAGCGACATCACCCGAGCCGGTTTCTTGTCCTTCCTTCTCGGCGGATTGCCGGCCGGACGTGATAATACGGAATCAACAAGAGGCTGACTGACGCTGATAGAACCCCCCGTATGACCAGGATGAGAACCAAGGGTAAGGAGAGTTCCCCACTAGCTTGAGTGATGGGATCCGTGTGTATTGTAGCATACGAGGTTACTACACGTGGTATGGTATAGGGCTAACAAGTCCTTGGGCGGAATAACCGCGTAAGCAATAGGCAATGCGGACACAGGATTGCCAGGCGCCACATGGAATCTAGTCACGCTCCTGCCGAACCTTTGGCGTATACCTTGCCCGTGATCTTCCGTGCCGTGTGACAATGGCGGCGCTACCGACAAAGACTCTACCTGGTGTTGGGATAGAAAAGGTGACTTTAGAACCGCACTACAGGTTTCGAGGAAGAGCTGGATAGACATAGCGATATACGTAGAGTATCCTGTCGATATCCGCTTCCTCCCGCGGATGCTATACTGGATCTACCGGTGGACCTAACGAATCCCTGCCATCCTTCAATCCTCTACTTTTTCCACTTATAACACGGAGCTTCTCCTGTTACCATCCCCCCGGGCATTGGGCCCTCAGCGGGTTTACTACTCCTCTAATACGTGTGCTCTACCCGAGACAATCTGCACGGCCACGGGATAAACGCCCTTTACCCGGATGCGCCCTGTGTCTATCCGCCTTCGTCTACGGACATGCGGCTTGAAGATGGCACCACGCATCGGGCGGACGGGGATGAGATGACGGCCCGGATGCATGACGGAAATCATCGGAGGCTTACTTGGAAACAGGTACCGCGCCCTACATTACTCTTCTTGGGCGAACGTCGGATGCCGCTACTATGCCCATCGCCTCGGTTGAGGTAAAATACCATACCGGCGCAGAGTGAACATCCACAACAAGGCTGGCTGGGTTGAAAACGAGTTCCGATGCAGATGAGTAATACAATCAATCCTTGTGCAGCATCGCCCAGACCATCCAAGGGCTTAAGACATGGCTGATTTGCCTTCTTAGACTTCCCGTGTCGCTGGGTTGGTCGATGGTCTGGAAATCCGACTGTTATACGCCGGCGGAAGGAGACTGGCACCATTGAAATGAATAAGGGCGAGGACAGGGGCAAATGATACTCACTGTCCATCGTCCTTACCCTGGGCCAAGTTAAGATCGGATCTTGGTGAGAACCGATTAGCAGGCCCCTCGTCCGCTAAAGAAGCCTTTTTCCAATCTTTCGCGAGACTCCAAGATGGCAGACAACTATCCAGATGTAAGATACTCCAAGTGCCTTTGTGAGCCAGCTGAGCAACACGGCAATTCCTGCAAGGATGCCAGACTGTTGGAAAGCCTACGAGGACCCGAGATTAATACAGGTTCCCGCTACCTAGCATGACATGGAGCTCTGGAAGGTGTTCGAGTCCTAGCGAGCTTGTCCTTCAACTACCTAGATATACCGCAAGCGACCGAACGCCCGTCTGTATCGCTCGGGCCGGGAGAACAAAGCCCGCGGCGCAAATGTGGCGCCATTCGATCGGTGTTTGCTTCGCCCCTTCGAGCTGCACAGAGATCGAAACGGAATCCCGACCATGCGGGGGGGGGGTGAGCGGGGGATGGACTGGGAAGGGCGCGAATCGGGGTAGTATTGATTAGTGACTAGACGACGCCCTTGCACCTGCGGGAGAATCTTGTTCTGCAAACACCCCTTCCAAGTCCTCTTCGGGAGCACCGGCATCGTAGATGGGGCTTGGCACTGAGGGGGCAAGTGGTTGACACGAAATTTGGCATTGTCCCAAATAAATCAAACACTTGGCACCCACATCTAACAACCAGAAAGTCGTATATAAAAAGTCAGAAATATTATCCGAATAAAGAGATTAAGGTGGCACAGCTGTAAGTTGGCCGTATATATTTATATTTTAAAAGTAAGAAGTTGCTGCTTATATCGTTTTTGAACAGTTGTCTTGAAGGTGTGCGATATTTTGTGTCAACCATGTGGGAGCGCTGAGGGGTAAAGAAGGTGGGGGGGTACTTCGGGTCTTCTAAGACATCCCAATGACGTAGAGCAGAACATGTCCCTGGCTGCCACAACGCCTCACAGTAACTAGTAACCGCATTTTCTGTGGGTGCTCTTGAGAATATGGGACCGCAGGAACGAATCAAATTATATGAATTCGTCCCTTTATGGAGTACATTGCTATTTAGGGTTAGGTGTCAGTGCCGCTCCTGTTACTGTGTGTGGGCTTATGGCAGTCGGGGACATGTTATAATAGTAGTGTATGCACTCCCAGACAAAGTGGGCCAAATCCACATCTTTTGAGGGAAAGTCGCGGAAAAGATCATCGATCTATCTACGTCGCAGGCCGGCCGAGCCTAGCCGCTGGTTAATGATGATCAGTGCGAGTTACTTAAGTCCCCTTGCATGCCTATGACGGCCAGATCGTACGGCACATCGTTGGAGGACCTGATTCGGTCTGGACCACGAGCCGTGTTCCTGGACCATCCATTCATCTGGGATCGGATGGCATTAACGTAAACCTTAACATTACTAGGTCGCTTCTTACAAGACCGTCTACTGCAGATACTCGTAAGATGAGTTACTTTCCATGCGTTGGCGGCTGTCCTCACGCCTTCTTCGTGCATCTGCTACACGACAGCATTCTTGAGATTGAGTTACAGCAGTCAGGAGTATATCAACGGGGACCGACAAATAGGGCATTTCCCGGCCCTATAGTTTAGTTAATTGGCCAAGCAAGTCGCGATGCAACCTTAGATGGGGAAATGCCAAAGTCGGTGCCAGGAACATATCATCTGAGAAGTGACGGTGCACGAACAGGGATCGTGCAACTTCGCGGCTCGTTCTATTGCGGGGTCAAGGGGCTAGTGACTCTTCACGCGTGGCATTGCGCCAACTTTGATTTGTTGTCGTTGCTCAACTTCATATGTCGCTCGTAAGAATTCCTCGCGTGCGACGATGGACAGTGAGATACCAACGAGGTCACCGCTATTGAAACCCCTTGGAGGCTGCGGTGACGTCTATCCGTGAAAGTTGAAGGAATCTGATCCCGAATTGCATACCGAAAAAGGTCACGGACGGACAAAATACGCGTGTCGTAGACGTGTGAGAATCCACTCCTACCTGCGTTGCTTGGAGCAGGGCTGGGAAACGTATACTTCGCTAGTGGGCTTGGAATGGACACTGTCCGTTAAACCCGCGGATATACATTAGCCGCACTCTGACATCACCACTGACGGCTAGTGCTGTTCCCCTCGCTGAGTGCTACAGGGTCACGGTGATCTATTCCTAAGTTGAGTGCAGCATTAGCGTGCATTGCTAGCTTTGTAATATTCGAAGTCGGATGTAAGTAAATTGCTTTCGACCACGTCTCTTTTATGCTCTTTTCTGCCGTCAGTTCTTATATAGGTATATAAGAAGGTGTTGTGCTTGCTCTCGGACACTGTAGCGCCTCAGCACTTGCATATATCTCTTAGTCAACATCAGGCGTAAACCTACGCATTGCTATACGCAGCCATGCATACGTCTATCGCGACGTCTATGGAGTCTATAGTGCCCTCTCCCTCGGGAGTGGGGAAAGGATCAAGCAAGGTGACTAAACGGTCCCAGGTCGACATCATCGACATCCGGCAGGCAACCGTCGAGTCCAGCCTCAAAGAGGATATCGAGAGCTTGTTCCGGCCCCAGGAGGGCCCTAGAAAGTTACCCACTCTGTTGCTCTACGACGAAAAGGGGCTACAACTCTTTGAAGAGGTAAATTTAAGTTTATAGACATCATAGAAAATCTAAGACTTACTGATTGGGGAAACTAGATCACCTATCTGGAGGAATATTATCTGACTAACTATGAGATTCGGGTCCTGCGGCGTTCGGCTGCCGCCATTGCGAAGAACATTCCCGCAGGATCAATGGTCATCGAGTTGGGAAGCGGGTTTGTCATGGGAAAACTTACAGCTATGAGAGCCCCCCTGACTGACTCACCACAAGAAACTTGAGAAAGGTCGTCCACATCCTTCAAGCTCTCGAGGACGCCGGCAAAAAGGTCGACTACTACGCTCTCGACTTATCGAAGCAGGAACTGTCGCGGACGCTCGCGCAGCTCCCGACTTTTCGACATGTCCGGTGCCATGGGCTCCTCGGAACCTATGACGATGGCCACGAATGGCTCAAGAAGCCGTCCGTGACCTCACGGCCCAAGTGTATTATGAGCCTAGGTTCTAGCATCGGTAGGGCATTCCGTGGCGACTAGCCGTACGGCGTAATGCTGATGGCTGCAGGGAATTTCCATCGCCATGAGGCAGCCGACTTCTTGCGGGGCTTTGCGGATGTTCTTCAATCTTCGGATACCCTACTTCTAGGCGTGGATTCGTGTAACAACCCCTCGAAGATCTAGTAGGTTGTTGAACATCCGAACCCGTACACTCCGACCTTGCCATGGACTGACTCAACGATGTAGTTATGCATACAATGGTCAGTACCAACTTTATATCTACGGGAACTATATTTAATCTAATTGTGCTTCTAAAGACAGGAAGGGCATTACACATCAGTCAGTCCCCGCCCACAACTCGACACATCTTTAATGGGTAGGTTCTCACGGACGGTCTCAGGTTCATTTTGAATGGACTGAGGCATGCGAATGATGTTTTGGGAGAACAGGTATTCAACCTGGATGACTGGAAGGTAATTGGTGAATATATCTACGACGAAGAGGGTGGCCGCCATCAAGCGTTCTATGCCCCGAAGCGCGACATCGTCGTCATGGGGGAAGCTATCAAGGCCCACGAACGCATCCAAATCGAGCAGAGCCTCAAGTACTCCGCAGAAGACCGGGAGAACTTGTGGAATGCGGCGGGCCTGACCGAGATCGAACGGTGGACGACCGAAGATGGTGACTACGGTGGGTAATATTCCTATTCTTGTCTAACCTTTAATACATCGGACCAGCCACACCACAAGGCTCCAATGCATGAATGCTCAAGCAAGGGTAACCCCCACGCTTTAAGATACGTCATATCACTTCCGCACCTCCTTTCATCCCCGAGAACGGACTTGCAATGCCTTCTTTATATAGGCTATAACCCCCGAATGCGGGGTGCGGGCATACGCACTGCAATGAGCTCCCTGTCGGCCAACTAACATCCGGCAGGTCTTCACCTATTGGCTAAGTCCACCATGGCGTTCTATCTTAGCCCGTCACAGTACGCCAGCTCCTACATCCCCTCGTTGAAAGACTGGGAGGGTCTCTGGGTTGCGTGGGATACCGTCACGCAGCGAATGCTACCCGGCGAGGAACTCCTGAACAAGCCTATCAAGCTGCGGAACGCGTGCATCTTTTACCTGGGCCATATCCCCGCGTTCTTGGATATCCAGCTCACCAAGGCGACGAAGAAGGGGCCCACCGAGCCGTCTTTCTACCATGACATCTTCGAGAGAGGCATCGATCCGGACGTGGACAACCCGGAGCTCTGCCACCAGCATTCCGAGACCCCCGACGAGTGGCCGCCCGTGGAAGACATATTGGCGTATCAAGGACGCGTCAGGGCTAGACTCGTGGGCCTTTACTCGGATGGCCTGGAGAGCATTCCTAGAGATATCGGGAGGGCCATCTGGGTCGGCTTTGAGCATGAGCTCATGCACCTGGAGACGCTCCTGTACATGATGTTGCAGAGCGACAAAACTCTCCCTCCTCCCCACACGGTGCGACCCGATTTCGAGGCTTTGGCCCTACAGGCGCGAAGTGCGCGGGTGGAGAATGAGTGGTTCGATATCCCTGAGCAGGAGATCACCTTAGGATTGGACGATCCTGAGGATGTATTGACGTTTGATGGGCATTTTGGATGGTCAGTTTCACAATGGACATGGATACGCGTGAATCAAGGAGCTCACTGTTCCACAGGGACAACGAAAAACCATCTAGGAAGGTCAAAGTCCATAGCTTCCAGGCCAAGGGCAGGCCTATCACCAACGAAGAGGTACGCCTATTTCTCCCTGGACACCGGACAGGACTGACATTCCCAGTACGCGCGCTACATGCACAACAACAAAGTGACGAAGCTGCCGGCTTCCTGGGCCGAGGACAAGCCAACGGGCCGCGGTGACGTAGACGGGGCCGCCGCAAACGGACTGTACGAGGGCGGTCACTCCAGCGACTCCGACGGCGACATCCCAGCCAGCTTCCTGGAGGGCAAGGCGGTGCGGACCGTGTACGGGCTGGTGCCGCTCAAGCACGCGCTCGACTGGCCCGTGTTCGCCTCGTATGACGAGCTCGATAGCTGCGCCGCCTGGATGGGCGGGCG
Source organism: Monosporascus sp. CRB-9-2 (assembly GCA_004155915.1). Lineage (NCBI taxonomy): Eukaryota > Fungi > Ascomycota > Sordariomycetes > Xylariales > Monosporascus > Monosporascus sp. CRB-9-2. The sequence continues at coordinate 134,348 of QJOA01000073.1, read as the reverse complement.
CATCCCGACGTTCGAGGAGGCCCGCAGCATCTACACCTACGTCGACCACCTGAGGCAGGAGCCGGCCGAGAACCAGCTCGGCAAAACGGTGCCGGCCGTCAACGCGTAAGTGGTCGCCCGTCGCCCCTTTCCTCTCTCTTCTCCTTACCCCGCGGCCGAGGCCCCGGGTAGGGTGCTAGGAACGTTGGCACACAATTGCCGTGTTCCGTTAAATGAGGCGGAGTGGAATGGACCAGATTAGAATAGGAGTTAACAGTGCGCCGCCCCGCAGTCACCTCGTCAACGACGGCGTGGAGGAGACGCCGCCACAGACACCCGTAGAGGAGGAGGGCGGGGCTATGGGGTCCGCCTCGCGGCTCTTCGTCGACCTCGCCGGCGCCAACGTCGGGCTCCGACGCTGGCACCCGGTCGCCGTGACGGGCCGCGGCGACCGCCTCGCCGGGCAGGCCGAGATGGGCGGCGTCTGGGAGTGGACGTCCTCGCCGCTGCGCCGGCACGAGGGCTTCGAGCCCATGGCGCTGTATCCGGGGTACACCGGTGAGTTTTCTATATCATATCACCTCTGTGACGTTTCATCGCATCTCCGTTGACAATGCTCTCCATACGGCGTGCTGACCTTGGTGGCTTAATTTAGCGGACTTCTTCGATGAGAAACACAACATCGTTCTCGGCGGCTCGTGGGCGACGCATCCGAGGATTGCGGGGCGGAAGTCTTTGTAAGTCTCCTGTTTTCCACCCTCCGCCCCTTTTTCTGACACCGTGATTGCTCGTCTCCCTTTGGCAGTCGGTGTCGACTTCCGAAGGCTCGGCTAACTCTTTGCATCAGTGTCAACTGGTACCAGCGCAACTACCCCTACGCCTGGGTCGGTGCCCGACTCGTCCGGGACCTGTAGCTTGACCAGTTAGACGTCGTCTGTTGGCGTCGTTGTTCGGGGAGGGGGTCTTCGCGCTCGTCGATAGGGGAGATGATGTAGTAGTGGTGAGTGGCCAGCTCTCAACTCTGGCATTCAGGCACCTGCCCGACGACTCAACTTCGTTTGGAATCATGTACGGCAGTCCCTGAGTTTGCGCCCCCTTCGTATTGGGCTAGCTGTTCTCCGTGGAGGCGCGTATTCGATGGGGCTTGCTTGAAGAAATTCAGATATCAATAACTACATAGTCTAGGGAATCTATTAAAAAGGGACCAACTAACGCTCTTGCCCCGGAATGGTAGTTGAGGGTGTGCCAGTTTTCCTTGAGTTGTGGTGTCTGATCTGGATATATGGATCTGTAAGCTGCGATTCCCCCCCCCCTAAAACAACCCACATACACATGGACGCCCGAGCCCGAGAGAAGAAAGACCTATACGATATTGAGCCAGTAAGCCCAACATGTCCGCTCCATGCAGTCTTTCGATATAGCATGGGTTTAGAGAGCTTCCTTAATTCCTCACCGCCACCTAGCCTGCACCAACATCCAAAACGGGACATTAATACTGCAGCCCTGATGGCTTCCTGTCGCTACGGCTGGCTACGTCAGTGGCTCTATGACCATCTCATCTGCCCGATCGGATGCAGGCAGGTAGGGCCTCTCACTAAGGCTGGGTTCTCAAGAGTAACCATGAAATAAGCCGTACCATGGTCCGGGAGAGGTGGCTAAGGATTAAGGCCGAGGTGGTTATGGTTTTGAGGGGATGGTTCTTTCAGCCACAGAGGATTTTCCATAGTGGACGGGAGCCTGCTTCACTCAAGGCCAGCAGATACTAACCCACATGCATGATGGCGACCTGCTGGTGGATTGTTGTGCACCACAAGACAAGCATTAGCTCTGATAGTTAGGTAGACCTCCTTTGCTTCCCCTGCAAATGAAATCTTCTTCGTCGCTACAGGATGAATGGTAATTCAAGGCTCGCTGAAGGCGATGGGATGCATTTGATGCGCTCATAGGGCAAGGGGAGGCCTGTAATTGACTCAATGCGTCTGATGCGCTCCCTAACCAAGCGCCGAATATGACGGGCGATTGCGGTGATGCCTAATAGAAGATCATAGTTAGTTATACCGGGATGCAAGACTCCATTGCCTACTCGTGGATAAGCCTGGGATTTGCATGTCTCGAAATCCATATCCGCAGTGTAATGATAAGGAATGCGCCGTTTGTCTAGGCCCTGGATAGATTCCGACACCAAAACCGATTTGGTACCGTTTGGCTGTGTCATGACCGTGAGACCCGATATCATGGCCTCCATTCCTATACTTTTGTTGCTATTCGGCTCGAATGAAAAGCTTTTGTCTGGCATAAACGGAAATTGCCAGGAAATAAACGGCCCCAATGCACCATCGTTGCAAACTGGGAAGGAGGGCATCAATCACCACCGGACAACAAATACGGCTTTTTCGCCATGTCAGACTGATGACATGGAGACCGAACGCCTCCATATATGCTGACTCGCGAAACTCGAAACTAAGCCAGCCGATGCACCAGGTATGGTAAGTTCCCCGACAATTGCAGGATCGTCAAGGGACCGGGCTTCTCCCATACGAAAGCGATATACGAGATTCTCGGCGGACTGGGGAGGTCATGACAAATATACGTCGGGTCCACTGTCTCAGTGATAAACTCTTGCAGGAGACTGGTCACCGAATCGGCGGCCCATAGGGTTTTAGCTGGGCTCGCCCCCCTCTTTAAGCGAATTCGTCGGACAACATTCTGCCAAATAGAGTCGGGAAGGAAGGCGCCATCAAATATCGATGGTGGGATGGCGTCGTAGTTTCTCTGTCACGCGGTAACTTTGCGAGTCCCCATCTGCGGGAATAAGACGTCGCACCAACATGTCCTCCACCAATGTTTGGTGGCATTTGACGCATCGGGGTCGCCTTCTCTCGGAATGGTGAAAACTGGTGGGTTTCGGACGCAAGACCAAACACCATTTATTTTACAGAGGAAGAAAAAAAAAGACAGTGAGGAGCGGCCGCATGGAGCATTCCGCCAAGAGGGGTCGGTCTCGAGAAACGTTTGCGCCCAAAACAAACTCGTACAGATAGCACTAAGACACAGGCACATATACGCACGCACATCCGAGCGGATTGGTGGTGTACTGAGGAGGGGAGGGGGAGTGGATGGGACGGAATGTGATGCCGAGCTGGCGTTACCTCTTTAAAAACCGGCATGCTGACTGAAGCAATCGGTTCGTGGCCGGTAAATGGTGGAAAAGAGTCGTCGACGTCGCGGCGGGCGCAAATAGATAAGCATGCCGGCATCACTTGATTGCTGTAGGCTGCAGGGGAAAGTGACTCTTCGTCTATAGTCGCCGTCAATCACGAGACTGAAGTTGACGAATGGTCGGCCGGCCGCCGGTCGATTAATTCCGTTGCCGGGTTATGGGGTTTGAGTGGGAGGTCCACGGTCAGGTCGCAATCGCCGGCATCTATTACTCCCAAGGATGCGCCTTGACACAAACCTACTCGCCTAGTTGCCTATAACTACTGCCTAGCCTACCTCCCTTACCTGCCTACATACCTTACCTAGTAGGCATCATAGGCTAAAACGCTCCCACGTAGTAAAACCTAAAACATAGAAACAATTCCGAAGAACGATTTAAAAAGAAAGAAAGGGAGGGAAGAAAACGCCTTCTCATGGCTGCCATGTTGCCATGCCTCATCCAAACTTCCAAGAAAAAAAGGCCTGCAGGACTCAAGTGGCACGAAAGAGGTCTTTCGGTTTGCCTGGATGCTAGCAAATTTTCAACCAACAGAAGGTCAAAAAGCGGCGAGAGGGATTTAGCGACCAGAGTGGAACAGAAGCAGGACAGGGTTCTTTTCTTGCGCAGACCCGAGCCGGAGTGGCACTTGCTTCCCATCATGTGGAACTTCGGAGGGAAAAGTTTGATGGTAATTTAGCCACGAGCGCTGACGATCACTTGGTTGATATACTGCACACATACACGTAATGCAAGTCGGCAGCAATAAGAGTGTTGCTATCCCTGAAAGTGACAAATTCACGGAGCGCGCTTTTGAAATTCGTGCTGTATGGCGCGAATGAGGCGACGAATGAATGATAGAGGACATGCCTATTATGTATGTCGTATGAAGATAGCAGGTAAGGTACTATAGCGCTGATGCCCTTCTGTGAATACCTACCAGGTCGTGGGCAAACTATTAACTGCCACATCTAACACAACACCTAATGTTCACCCCAACAGGATACGAAAGGGCTATATCCATACTTTTATCCTTCGTACCTCATATCGCTTAAAAGCAACGGATAGGCAATTCAATGATACAAATATTATGTTTTGAATTGGATGCGTCGACCTTTTAGATTCCATGCAAGGTATTGTTAAGGGTGTGACGATTGTCCACGACCTGCCTACCCTACAAGGCATTGGGTAATACAAGGGTCCCTTGCACTGATCACTTGCTTCCGACGAATCAGATGTGTCGAATACTGGAAAGACTGCCGTGAAAGGAACTTTGCATATCGAGCTGAGAAAGATTAAATGCGATAGCGCAAAACAGTTCTTGATCAAGTAGACGAGAATATGCACCTACCACATGGTATGCAGGTATATGAATCACTGTAGGTGTTTTATAAGTCAGGAGTCCACCCTTGTTCTTTAAAAGCGCTGTATTAGACATGCTGTGCAGGGAGGTTTAGGCGGCGCATATCGCGACCTCGAACCACCTGCACTGGAAAGGAATACTCGGAATTGCGCTTCCCCGATCGGCGGGCTTGGCCAGTCAACCTCGGGCTTGAATGGTCGTGTACGAAGGAGAAAGAGACTCTGGACAGTGGGGTTGGAGGGATCCCGGAGGCACATAATAAGGCATCTAGGCTCAAACAGCTTCTGACGCTTATTGACGGTCAAGGGTTTCGCAGCTTGCATGAGACAAATATGCCACACGGAGTCACATATCAATAGCTTCAGCCCGCGACCCGTGCCACCGCCCAATCCTTTGGGTATTTCGCTTCTGACCCATGCGGTATTGAACGCAGCAGCAACTTATCGTGCTCTCCGTGTCCTTACGTCGTCAAATTAAAATGACCATCAGATCCGTTCGAGCCAGACTCATCTCGTGCTAGCCTGGCCCCAGCCATACCGGCATATCCCGTCTGCTCGTTGCAAGCCCAATGCAGTGGCAACGCAGATCAGCCATATCCGTAGAAACTAAAATTGATTATTATGTAGTAACTAGTTGAACATTCATACTAATAAGTAGACCACTAGCTGGTGGTTACGAGGCATGATTACCGTATCGTAGCATTTCCGGCTTAGGTTCGTACCATGCGGGGTTCTAAAAAGGATATAACGAGTTGGACGGAGTTCCAATCTACTATCCCCACTGTCACCAAGGAAGAAGAAAAGTCGCTATCTGCAGGCTCTAGACATGCGAATTGCTCCTTGGTGTGCATAAGGCGCCTTGGAGTTGGGCTCACACATATTGCCTAATCGTTCCGTTGGCTCGCTTGGTTGAATAGAAGCCGAGACCGTAGCGGCGTAATGCATCACGCGGAAAGTATACGGAGTAGGTAGGTTGTGGCCCGGAGAGTCTGTTACGGAGCAGACGTCACGGGGCTCAGATTCCTCTCTCAGCATACGAACTGATGAATCTTCTTGTAATCCCTAGTTAGGTATATACTAGTATGGGGGTATTGCCGCGCATGCTTGCGAAAGTTCGGCTTCGGAAGTACGAAAAGTCGAATAAAAAACAACCTCTGAATCATTGGATAGGTCAATATTGGCCGGAATGGCCTGGCCACCAAGCCTTCGCCGCGGTAAACGTACTGTAAGCTGCTTGTAACCGGGAAGAGCACAAGGCTGCTGGTTGGCCTCGGACCATACAAAGCCTGGAAAAACAAGGCGCGAACTAATGCCCACCTTACCTTAAGGTCAGTATAATTGACGTTGCGGGGACTTTGGAAGCATGTAGCCTGGTATTAATGTAAGACGGATCGCCATCTGGTGTCGTGGTTTATGCCGCCTGCCTCTGCTAGGATTTGAGCTGATCTGTTACATGCTTTGATAAAAGACACATTCTTTGAGAGGCTGTGAAAGATTGACGCTGTGCGAAGTGGCTGGTTTGACTGCGAGTCAAAAATGAATACGATCCAGAATCTGTAGGTGCACCGTATGTAAGAATCATAAGCCACGGCGCCCGATGGAGGAGGAAAACTAGGTGTCATGGTCAGCTTGGGCTGCTTCGTTGGGACCTACCTAGGGAGCACCGAAAGGATGCCTCAAGTGCGTACATTGCTCGTTTTCTTACTTTGCCCGGCTAGCACGAAATCTTTAGATAGAGGAAACTGCGACCCCGACCTTGTAAGAGGGTGGTATGTAGCAAGTAGGGACCTTTTGGCCTGGTTTTGCGACATTGGTCTGGTCTGACAAACATGCTTGCCTAGTAACCTTTTTCTACATGTAACTGATCTCATACCGTGTGTGCATCGGACTTGAAGCCGGGCTGTCATTCCCTGAACACTTGACGCCATCCTTGTTGATGGCATGGACGTAAAAACATTCATGCAGGCTCGCAGCTCGAGAACTTTTCTTGATTCATAGGAGTTACTTGGTGCTCCCATGTGGACTTGTATTTCAAGAACAAGATTACTGAAACGAGCCTATCAACTTAACTGATAGGCGGACTCTAGCACGTCTAGCCTAGTCCGCTAGGCGCTAAAAGTTCTAAGATATCGCCGCGGCCATTCTGACCGAGCCTCCGTGCTGTATGTACTTAGTAAGTAGGGTTGTAATGCACAAGTAAAAATCCTCTAGCTGCCAGACGCTAGCCAGAACCAGCAGAATACAACATCAATACCACCCCCAGCCATACACATACTCTCTCCGCCCATTCTACTTCGACGCATAATAAATATACCACCATGGGTAAACTCACGCCGTCCCCCCCAAAACCCCGGGGCCCTAGCCCTAACCTAACTAATAATGTAAAGGATTTTCCTAACTAATCCTTACCTTAACCGTAAGGCGACTGGGTAAACAAACTTAGACGAGGTATACCGAATGCAGGGCGTTACAAGATAGTCTTAAATAGGCTTAGCGCCATAATAGCGATAAGCACCGTCAGTCAGAGTGACCACGGCACTAATCAGTCAAAGCCTAGGTCGTCTCGAGCTAATAATGACATTCTTGTCGTTATGTATGCTCCAACGGTATGCAGGTAACGTGTAAGTAAGTGCCTCACAACTATTAGGTGAAACGTCTATTAGTTCTCGTCGTAATCATACCCATCAATTACGCAGCCTTGCTCGCAAACTGCCGCATTTCAGCTTTGCAACACCTTGCCTGCGCCGAAGTAGGATGGGATAGCAGACGACCTACGCGCACAGTACACACACTATCACAACACTATTAGATAGGTGCGTATGGATGAGGCCTAAGACAGAGGCGATCTGCCGACCAGTCAGCACCATCTTGCCAACTCATACCTGACTCAATGACAGCAACTGAATTGTTACAATTTTAGTCGTACATACATACACGCGCTCATCCACATATGTAGAGGGTGTGAAGTTGGACATCTTCACACGCATTTCACACATACATAAGACCGAGTCGCCCACCACCGGGAAGCCGCTCAGGCCGCTCAGGTCAACCGGCCAATCAGTCGGCCATCCCTCGGTCCTCATCCTCGGTTCCCGCCGGGGATCGACCAGGGTTGAACGGACCGGCCTGGACATGCCTCAGGGAAGCCATTCGTAGGTATGTATATATGCGAACTCAATGAAAAGAAGCTATTCTAGACGGGGGAATTTGGCTACTTATCAACCCTTACCTGGGCAGTTCTTATTCGTCGCTTGCTTGCCCAGCTTAGAACCCCCAGGGTTAGGACTAACACGCACTACTACTCATAGAGCTTATCTCCGCATTGACCTCCAACGTGACTTATCGCCTATGACAAGCCCCCCCGAACCTGATTGGTACGTATCCTGAGGTAGGTATGTGATGAGAAGCAGAGTTGTAAATCCAGGTATTTGAGTTGCATGTTAAAAAGAGGTAGTAGCAGCATGAGCGCACCGGCGGGCTCGTCTCGCCGAGATCATCCTCGTCCACTTCTTTAATGTAACCTAATCTATATAGCTACGAAGTGCAAGGTAGAATGCAGTCCTATCTCCTCTTAATAAACTGTCATGTCATGTTATGTCATGTACCTACATAGTAGCTGCGAGACTTTGACGTCCCTTTGTCATTACATCCTCTTTCCCTCCGCCCCCTGCCTTCCCTTACTACTACCTCTTCTGCTTCCTTTTTCTTCCCTGTCCCTTTCCCTCTCCCTCTCCCTTCGCCTCGTCCCATAACCGACATCGTTCCTCAACCGGAAAGTGCAAACATATGGCCCGCCAATCGTCGTAGAAGCAGAATTTTGGATAGATATCATCATTGGGAGCGTACTCACCCAAACAAACGCACTCATATTAGGTCTCCTTTGATCATTACCAAGTGCCCTGATGCTGTTAGTCATATCGCACTCACCTGACGATCCGGCGACGAGGACCTCAAAACCATTTATCATCATCCACATCGCCTGAATTCTCCGCTCGCTACCTAACTCCAGAACTGAATTTCCCCAGTTATCGTCTATGAGACGATCCTCCTAATAATAGATAACAGTATTTTATCTCAGTATTACCATATTCTTCTATTATCTTTTTAACTTCATTCTTTCTCCTTCCGATCCTCGACCTTTACGCCGCTGATAGGAAGTATACACGTTCATCCGATAGATGTCCCGTGTCTCATTCACCGGCCGCTCCTGTTTTTGTGACTTTACTAGTGAGGCAATTGGGTTCACCTTTTAAAACAAGCGACTCTTTCGCCTTCAGATCCCGCACCCCTCCGAGTTAGCATCACCATTAAGCTATTGCCGCCTCCGCCAACAAGCGCTAAGGTTCGCAAACGGGTCGAGAACAAGTCAGCGGACCCAGCACACGCCCGCACCTGCGCCCTTTGCATATATACCCTCCTCTTCCCTCCAGTAACTTCCGTCACGCCTCGTCATCCCTGGGGAAAATAATTTCCGCACACGAATTTTTATTTCTTCTTGTCTCTGGAGACTTCAAGATAAGGCGAGATTAGCAAGGCGGGTCGGCCTGAGTACCGCAGTCATTGTCCACCGGACTCATCTATTTAATCTTCTCAATGCAACCGACTAAATAACATCGGCGGGATACGAGAGCTAGAAACGTCACCTCCCGATAGACCCGCCGAGCTTCCTTTGACGGATCTCCGTCTCCCCAGACCGGTTCTCCGCAGTGGTGAAAAAGGGTACTATCGCCGGTGACGGCCTCTAATCACGGCTGGTACTGTCCAAGCCGAACAAGCGCCACCTTATCAACCCCGCAGGTACAAGGACGAGAATATGGATCCTGCGGAAATGGATTTTGTTATGCATCATCATCAGCCTTCTGAGCGCCCCGTGAGTTCTTCGATTGACCAGGCGGCTCGTTCGCCTTGCCCTGCTCTACGTGCCGCAGTTGAACAAGGCCACCTCCCTCGTATCTTTCCACCGAACGGTGCCCCTCATCACTACGATCCCTTTCACAACAACAGCGGCGGCGGCAACAACAACAACAACAACGGCAACAACGGTAATAACTGGCGTGCTGATTCCCACCATTACCCTCACAATCCTAACCCCTATCACCACGGGTGGCGGCACCCAGTCCCAGTTTCCCAAACTCGTCCCATGCCGCAATCACCCTATTCGTATCCTGATCCCTTTACGACCACGAGCGGATATCCACACCAGGATCAAGGGAGCCAGCATTTATTTCCCATGATGAACCCGCCGGATAACCAGAACACGCAAGGGCCGCTGCCATCCTTCAATTACGGCGCCAATTTGCCCAGTATGATGAGTAGCAACACGGCTCATTTCCACCATGGACGGAATGGATCGCAGAGCTCGGACATGCCTTCAAGAACAGGTAGCTTACCTCCTCTGAACGCAAATCCACACCAATTTCTGCCCACAGCCAGCACCCATCCTTCCCGAGCGCCTATATACATCGAGACGTCCACGCCGTTGCCCTTGCCGCAGCGTGATCCGATGGGCATATCTGACCAGTTCAATCCCCTGCAGGCGGGACCATTCCCTCCTCAAGGCACCTCTACCTCCAACTCGCGCCACAGAGCTGAGCCGGATCCTCGAGCTGCGAGTGCCGATGGAGGTGGAATTTTCCATCCAGGTATTCCTCACTTCGATGAAGAACACGATATTGACGTGATAAACGTGAGCTAACAATCTCATTAGTCTCCCGCTCACCACCCCCGACACAAGCCGCCGCATCTCAAGGCGTCAACGACCCTTCACCTATCCAAGAATCACCTTCGGAGGAGCGCCGCCGAGGGGCCATTCGCACGAGAAGGGCCACTCCAGTAATTCCGCGATTGCCGCCGTCCTCCGCTCCTGGTTCGGAATCATCGAGTGACGAAGACGGCGATGCAGCGGAACGCTCTCTGCATGGTTACGGGTTCCTGGAGCTTATTGGGACTGGATTCGGTTTGCCCGAAGATCGCGTTCGAGCACAGCAGCTTCTTCGAGGGACCATGTCCGGGAAGCGCGTTGCTTCCAAGAGCGCCATCGCCTCTCTCCAAAGCGTGAAAATTGCAGACCTGCCTCAAGGCGACAGGGTCTGTGTCATATGCTACAACGACTATGGTGTGCAGAACCCCGAGGGCATTAACGAGGCTCCCCTGCGTCTGCCCAGGTGCAAACACGTGTTCGGCGACCACTGCATCAAGAAGTGGTTCGAGGAGCATGATACTTGCCCGTACTGCAGGGACAAGGTCCCTTCGGAGCCTCAGGGCATGCGGTTCGGTCAGCAGCGTTCTCACCAAGTGATGCAATACCTCCAGCAACAACACGCCCAAATGCAGGCTATGCGACGTTACCAAGCTCAAACCCGCGAGTCAAACCCGGCAGGCTCGAGTGACAACCACACCCGGTCGGGGCGGTCAGCAACGCATCATAGGTACGTCTCCTTCTATTCATTATCGCTCGAGTTGCCCTACTAATTATAGGTATAGCGTACTAGCAGACCTTTACGCCCATGGGACCACTGATCGGCTTGCCCCTTGGGCCGCTTATCCTCCTCTTGCTGAACGGCGCTCTCCGACCAACGAAACAGAAAACACCCGTCGGAGACCGCGTGCCCGTATCGGCGGCCCGCGGAGTTCTCCTTCGGCTCGTTCATTTGGTGGATTCGGTGGATCTGTCGCGAATGGCTCGCCACAGAACTCTCAGCCCCTGGGAACCAATACACACAATGGCCGGCACCCTGCCACTCTGCCAGTACCGTCGAACGGACCTGGGTTCGAGATATATCTCCCTTCCCTTTCGATGGTCTCGCAGCTGGGCACTCAACCCGAGCAATTCCAGAACCCGCTGGCTGGTGTAAATTCGGCCACGGCTGTCGAGAACTTTCGTGGGGCAGTTCCGCCTATGGCGCCTACCATGGCAGGACCTGAAGTGGACATGACTTCCCCTGATCAGTCTCCTCATCGAGCGAGTCCGCATCGAGGTCTATAGGGAGGCCTGGAATACATGACTGCCCCTAATCAGGCTTCTCGCCGAGCGGCTCCCCGTCAAGGTCTATAGGGAGACCTAGACCAATTGCTGACACATATGAATGGATGAGTCCTATTTCGGATCACATCTTATAGACTTCTGCATTTTCGGTGTATTGCATCCAGTTGCGTACACCATCCCTTTCCTTTCCCTGGGTACAGTCACATGGTTCTGTTTTCAGCGATTTTCCCGGATTGGAGGCTAGCTCTGATGTTCACTTCGACTGAGTTTCTCTCTTCCAGCTAGGCGTCCACGGAGTTAGGGGGCCGCGGAATACAAGGCAACATGTGGCATCACCATGGCATTTGGCGTTTTGTTTTGATTTTTTCTTTTTTTTTGTTCCCCCTTTTTTTTCTTCTCACAGCGTGCTCGGTCATCTTCGTCATAAGCGACTTATTTGACAAGTCGAGGTCCCCCAAAGGGAGCGATGCGTGATTTGCATGACGGGTTTGTCGTTTTCCCTCTGATATGGTCTTGGGGGGTGAGGGAGCGTTCAACACAAATATGGCCTCGAAACATCGTAAAGCATAAAACCAACACCTTTGCAGCATACAGCACAGAGACCCAGAACAGAGACAGAGACAGAGACCCAGAGGGAGACGCAGAGAGACAGGTAGCTAAGAGCGCTTCACAAAATTGATGCACGTCCCCAATCGGGGGATGGAATGTCCCGGTCGTTTTGACCTAGTATCATTAGTAATTGAGCGCTATACCATACGTGCAGATAGGTTCCCATGCCCGCTTTTCAGTAACGTAGTCCCCAGTAGTGATAGACTTGTTGGTACTTCACAGTGATTTGGAATGCAAGGTCAGATGGTAGCAGCTGAGCGTTTGCACGCATGTGTTATGCAGCAGGCAAAACTAGGTGCTTCCGAACTCCTTGTTTAGGATCGCCTGGACTGAATGTAGGAACCTTCCGTCGTTCGGTGACCTCAACGTTCACTTACGATAAACTATCCGATCAAGCCGGCTGATAGCTAGCTAATTGATTACGTGTTTTTGTACCATCCATCCAGTCATCTATCTCGAATCCCTATCCCACTCTGATCTATGTAGGAAGAACCCGACCCAAGAGATCAAGGGCTCGAACATAAAAGGCAAAGGGCAATTCGCTTGCTTCTTGGCTTCCCCCTACCCGTTTACCGTACATATCTTCTGTCTGTCTACCCACCTACCTACCCGGGTAGGCAGACAGACACACGATGCACTCCTCACACACTCTCTTTCCCTAGAGCTTCGCGCCGGGCGCGAGCCTCTTTTCCCTCCTTGCCCCGTTCTCCTCTTCCTCGTCCTTGTTCCCGGCGGCCGCGTCCGCCTTGGCCTTCTGGACCATGGCCCAAGCCGTCTCGGCCAGGGGGCCCATGGCCTCGGCGTGGCGGCGCGCGCTCTCGCTGCTGGCCTGGCGCGTCGCCACGCGCGCCGCGATGCCCTGGCAGATGGCCGACAGCCGGAACACGCTGAAGGCGAGGGCCCAGGCCATCTCGGGCGCCGGGTCCCAGCCCGCGGCGTCGCGGTACCAGGACACGACGGTCTCGGGGTCCGGGAGGCCCTCCGCCGCCGCCGCCGCCGCCGCCGCCGCCGCCGACGCGGTAGCGGGGCGTGACAGCGGCGACGCGACGACGACGCCGGGCCCGGTGCCGTAGAGCGGGTGCAGCAGGTTCGCGAGGTCGCTGAGCGGGTGGCCGAGCGTGCTCATCTCCCAGTCGAGGATGCCGACGACGCGGGGCTCGGCGGCGTGGAAGACGAGGTTGTCGATCTTGTAGTCGCCGTGCACGAGCGCGACGCGGTCGTCGCGGGGCCGGCCCGGCGCCCCCGGGTCCCCGAAGAAGGCCAGCAGCTCCTCGAAGTGCGGCACGTGGCCCACGGCCCTGCCCGTGTCGGCGTCGACGGCGCGCGCCTGCGCCTCGCAGATGCGGCGCCACGTCGCCAGCTGGCGCGCGTAGAACCCCCTCCCGCCGCCGCCGCCGAAGGACGCGAGCCCGACGCCGGCGACGTCGACGGCGTGCAGGCGCGCGAGGGCCTCGACGGCGGCCCTCCAGAGCGCGGCGCGCTCGGCCGGCGACCCGGCCTCCCTGCGCATGAGCGGGTCCTCGATGATGCGGCCGCCGACGTACTCCATGACGTAGAAGGGGGTCCCGAGCACGGCCGGGTCCTCGCAGAGGCAGTAGGGCCGCGGCACGGGGACGCCGGTGCGCCCCGCGTGCAGGGCGGCGATGACGCGGTGCTCGCGCTCGACCTTGTGCGCCGCCTTGGAGAGCAGCTTCCCCGGCGGCTTCTTGCGCAGCACGTACCGCCGCCCCGTCGCCGACGAGGTCAGCTGGTACGTCGGGTTGGACTGGCCGAAGCCGAACTACACGGGCTTTGTCAGTTCGGTGGCCGCATCGGTACCATGATAATCCATCGGGGGCTTTCCGGGTATATTGATTGGTAGGTCGAATATGATGGATGCAACCATCAGCGGTGCATGAGAATACACACCTGCTTCACGTCCAGCGGCACCTCGATCTCGGGCACGTGCTCGCTGATGTAACGCTCCAGCGCCTTGACGTCGATGGGATGTCGCACGGGGCCCGCCATGGCTGAAAGGAACAGCGGTAATTCGGCGACGAGGGGTATTACAAAACCAAAATGTTTGCCCAGCTACTACTGCCTGCTCCTGAGAAATCTGGTAGGTGAGCGAGCATTCAATTGACGGCCCATCGCAGATTCTCGCAGGGACCTCGTCGAGAGAAAAAGGGATCACCCCAGGTTCGTTGACATGCCGCGGATCTGTGCCACGGTGCGAGATGCCGAGGCACTTACAATAAGAGTTACAGGGTTATCTACGTACGGCTCCCAGGGGTGTTCTTAGTTTATCTCTGGTGGTCCACAATATGCCATATAAAGCTAGAATGAAGACTCCGGTACAAGTCAGATGGAATATACATCAGCATCCCGGCCAAGATTCGATTTTCGTTACCTTGCGATAACGGCAAGTACTGGCAAAACCGGCAAAGCATGTTTATTCCTATACAAATTCGTATGAGAACTTCCTGAATTTGTAGTGGACCCAGCGGAGGTAAATAACAAAGAATACTCCTGGGGGTTGTAGGTAGTAAGCGCGGCCTGGTTTTGGGCAAGTTCCCTGAAATTGTGGGTGAAGGGCAGCTATTCCTGCTTACAATACGTCCAACCCCTTTTATATAAGAAAGCTAGTAAATTATACAGAGCACGTTATAACGGAGAATTACTTCACTTGCGGGCTCGATATCTATACCATTTTCTTTGGTTTAATCCTAGACTAAATTCAAGACACATGCACAAATGCCCGTTTCTTCGTCCCCTGGCTCTCGGCCCCGTCGTCCCAGTTCTCATCGACATAGTCCTTGACGCTCTTGTCCCGGATCTGCATGCTCATCACCTTGAGCGCCGCTATGTTGTAGCCCATCTCGTCCTTCTGCCTCCTCAGCGCCCTCCTGAGGTTCAGCTTGATGCCGTCCAGCATCCCCCGCATGGTCCGGCTGGCCACGATCTGCTGGTGGTGCGTCTTCAGCATGAAGAACAGGATCCTGCACGTCAGCGGCATGTTCATCGACCGCAGGGCGAAGAGGTTGAGGAAGGTGAAGAGCATCGGCACCGACGCGAAAGGCAGGACCAGCAGGGCGTCGTGCAGCGCCGAGGCCTTGATCTTCTGGAGGACCGACATGACGTGCTCCTCGGCGCTGATGTTTCCAAGGGCGAGGAAGACCGGGTTGCGTTGAGGCGGTGCTACGTTCGGGTTGTTGGCTTTCGCCTCCTCCCACTCCCGAACGACATGTAGGTCCTCCATGCCAAGCTCCAGGGCTTCCTGGATCCGTTCACCGGCCATTAGCGTTTCCGTGGTCTGCTTGCTGGCAGCTGCAACCTCGCTATCTTGGTCCTCGGCATCGGGATCTTGCTCAAGCGACGTCGTGAGTGTCTTTTCGTACAGCTCCTCGAGCTCCTTTTCCCTCTCTTCCTCGAGGAAGATCTGCTCGTCTGTCTCCTCCCACACTCGGATGCTCTTATCGTGGCTAGCACTGGCGATGAAACCGCCATTGTGGCTTACGGCAAGAGCCCAGATCTCTCCATGGTGGCCATCGAGCCGTTGTATCTGTTCGAACTTGTCACCGTCCCAGTACTTGATACTCCGGTCTTTGCTTGTGCTAAAGAAATGGTGCCCGTTGCCGTTGCGGTTGTTGGGAACGAAGGCCACCTGGAGGATACTGTCCTGGTGAGCAAATAATGCCTTGTGGCAATCACCGAAGTCGAGACCCCATATCCTGATGTTTTTGTCAGCCGAACACGTGACA
Source organism: Monosporascus sp. CRB-9-2 (assembly GCA_004155915.1). Taxonomy (NCBI): domain Eukaryota; kingdom Fungi; phylum Ascomycota; class Sordariomycetes; order Xylariales; genus Monosporascus; species Monosporascus sp. CRB-9-2. The sequence goes on along the minus strand of QJOA01000073.1, from coordinate 118,477 downwards.
ATTAGCTTGCTGTCGTATGATATGTCCATGTTCAACACGGGTAGCTTGTGACCGTAAAGGTTGAGATATAGCTTCAGGGAGTCCGTAAAGAACACCTTCACCGTGCTATCGAGTAATGCCACTGCGAGATACTTTGCATCCGGCGAGAATTTGAGACTCAGAATGTCATCTGAGACCTCCAGTTTCCTGGACTGGGCCAGTTTCAGTTTCGGCGTGGTCCGCGTCGTTCCCAGTACCTCTTCTTGCACAATCTTGAAATTCCAGAACTTAGCGGACTTGTCGGCACTCCCAGACACCATTGACCGACCGTCGGGATGAACTTGCAGAGACCATATCGCACCTTCGTGGGCAGCGACGCTGTCGAGAAGCACGGCGGATGCCACGTCAAATAACTCGATCTCTCCGCTCTTCGTACCGACGACAACCACCTTGTCTCCTGGTAAGAACGCACAACACAAGGCATACCCGCAGTCAAGGGTCCGTATACACGTCTGCGTCCGCACGTTCCAGATCTTAAGGCTTCCATTGGATGCAGATGCCAGCATTCTGTCGTCAGAACTCAGAGCCAGCGATCGGATATCTGCCCGGTGACCCGGAAGCTCGACTGCCAGGGCTCGTGTATAATCTGGGACGTCTTCCTGCTTCGACCTCCCCCTCTTTTCCTTCAGGGGTATGTTATACAGTTCCAGTTGATTGTTAGTAGTAGCAACGAGTAGTTGGAGGGTCTTGCTGCTGCCATGGTTTACTGCCCAGTCAGCCGATCTTGTTTTTCCGCTCGTTCGTACGATTAGGTGCTGCGCAAATGCGTCAGTCACGTCGGCGCGGCTGATGCCTTCATCCTGGTCCTCTTCTTCCTCGTTCGCGTCTCCATCGCCATTTGCCTGGCCTCCTTTCTTCTGAGCCAGCTTCTCCTTTCTCCTCCTCTTTTTCCTAGCTAGACTCTTCTTGATCTCGGCCTCGCTACGTATTCTCCAGATCTCCACAGCCTTCTCTGAGCCATGTACTGCGAAGTAGTCTTTGCGCGGATGAAAAGTGATTTCGGTTGTTCTGTCTTTTCCGTGGCGCAACAACGTCCCCCGGTCGCGCAAGTACTGTGCATTCGGCGGCGTATCGACACGCCGCTGTGACGAGGCTAGCGCGGCGCTATCGAGGGCCCAGACCTTAAGCTCGCCGGAGTTTCCAGCTGTGATGCAACCGCTGAGGTCAGGGGAAAGCCCCAAGGCCCAACATTCGCCGTTCGTTTGCGCGATGTGGGTTTCGATGCAATGACGCGTTCCAAGATCCCATAGTTTGATCAGCGAGTCTTTTCCGGTCGTAAGCAAGAAGCCCTCGGAAGGTGCGGCGCCGTCGAGTACCATTGCCTGCCCTCCCTCTTCTTCTATGACCTCCTCTTGCGGTTCCACAAACTGTAGGCCAGTAACTTGGTCCTTGTGGCCCCGAAGCTTGTACTGGCCAACTTCGGCAACTAGATCCCAGATGACGACGTCGGTATCTTTGGAACCACTGGCAAGCCGAACGCCTGATCTGTCGAAAGCGAGGTTCGTGATAGCGGAACGGTGCCCATTAAAGTTCACAATCGTAGTAGCGATCTTGCTGTCCCACAAGCGGATGCTGCCATCCTCGTATCCGACGGCGAAGACATCTGGGTCGGTTTTGCTCTGCGCAATTGCGGTCACCTGGGATAAACAATTCTCATCCCTCCAGCGACTGAGAAGTTCGCCCTTTTTTATGTCCCAGTATAAAACTTCTTCGTTCGCGGCGACGACTACTTGGCCGGCGCTGGTAGTGCTTGACTTGTCTTTCGAGGTCCAGACGACGTTCGAGGTACCGGATGTTACGAGACCAAAGGACTTTGAGTGCTCGTATTTTCTAGTTTCGGATGAGCCAATTCGTATCCTAAATGAAACGTAGTCAAAATGATGCTTACAAATAAGACTTCACCATGTTTGCAACCGTCTTGCGCCCGAAGACCCTTTCCCAGCAGTGCAGTACGCCTGAAAACTCCAGACGCGACAAGGACTTTTTTTCGAGGAGAGAGAGAGAGAGAGCGCGGGCTGATAAGAAAATCCTTATCGTTATCTCTTATCTCTTATCCCTACAGTAATCGTAGGCATCTCGTACCTAGGTACATAGGTACGTAAACTCGGAGAGTAGGTAATTCAGACATACTGTAGGTAGGCAGGTACTGTAGGGACATAACAGCCCCACCAAAAGGCAACCGCACCCCGACCCGCCATAGCATCACTCGTCACCGCAGCCAGCCAGCCAGCCACAAGCAGCTTCTTACATACTCCTAAAGTCTAGACGCAGAAGCACTCAATTAGGACCAAGATGCTTCTCCTAGATTACCAGAACGTACTGCTACAGTCCGTTCTTACGGAAAGGTTCTCAGGGTAAGTCGCAAGGCCCCCCCTATCCATCATAAGTTGCGGTCCGAGCCTAAGACAAGCACACCTACCTTCACAGGGCTCCCCCGGTGTCCATCGACCAGACTGTGTCCGACTTCGACGGCGTGACCTTCCACATATCGACGCCCGAAACCAAGACCAAGATTCTGGTCTCAATCCAGATCCGATGCTTCCAAGACCTCGTCAAGTACGGCGCTGAGCAGGTGTTGCAGCGCGAGTACGGCCCCTACGTCGTGCCGCCCGAGGATGGCTACGACTTCTCCGTCATCGTCGATCTAGAGAATCTACCTGCAGAAAAAGGTACCCGATTACCCCTTTTCACCTATACTCCCTAGATCGAGAAAGAGGAGAGAAGAACGTGGCATTGACACGCCCCTCCAGAGGAACGAGATGAGCTCATCAAGAAGATCTCCCTGCTAAAGCGAAACGCCATGGCCGCGCCCTTCGAGCATGCCTACCAGGAGCACTACAAGCTCAAGGAGGCGGCGTCCAAGTACACGTCGGAGGAGGCGCCACAGGGCCTCCAGGAGGGCGGCGAGGTCATGGCGATCCACTACCGTGACGAGGAGGCCATCTACGTCAAGGCGAGCCACGACCGCGTGACCGTCATCTTCAGCACCATCTTCCGGGAGGAGACGGACCGCGTCTTCGGCAAGGTCTTCATCCAGGAGTTCGTCGACGCGCGGAGGCGCGCCATCCAGAACGCTCCCCAGGTCCTCTTCAGGAACGACCCGCCACTGGAGCTCCAGGGGGTCCCCGGCGTGAAGGACACCTCTGGCGGGGAGATCGGCTACGTTACCTTTGGTATGGCGAAGTCCCATTCGCTACCTACCAAGTTCATGACGCTAATCTTTACAAGTTCTCTTCCCGCGACACCTGACGCCGCAGAGGATGCCAGACGTCATCTCTCACATCCAGACTTTCCGAGACTACTTCCATTACCACATTAAGGCCTCCAAGGTTCGACAGCTACCGTCCCTCTATCTCCCACAAGACCGGAAACTAAATATCCGTGCAGGCATATATCCACTCCCGTATGAGAAGGAGAACAGCAGATTTCCTGCAAGGTGAGGCGCACATCCCTGAGCTTTTATTCATCCCAGTGGCTGACATCTCGCAGTTCTTCGACGCGCCAGGCCAGAGAACGAGGAGAAGGAGAGAAAGACGGCAAGCGGCCGGTCGTTCAAGGTCCAAAATGCTTGAACTATCCCCATGTTGGGGTCGTATTAGCCCTAAAAAGTACTAGCACTACTACCAACAACCTGCATATAGGGTGCCTACGATCAATATTGATGAACTCGAGGTGTCAGTCGTACGAAAAGGTTGTAACGGGTTACCAACACCGTTATGTCCAGCAGTATCCAGAGTAAGCATTGGCCGAGGAGTTCTCTTGGGTGGTTATGGATCCTAACCAGCGAATTTTCTCGCTTCCAAGAAGCTTAAGCCATATTCACCAATTATATATACTAAGGAAAACTAGCTCGTACGTATCAGAGTTACAGGCTAAAGCTGTCTACGTAATCAAGAAACTGCGTATCCCTTAGATATGAATACCACTGTTTCGCTTCGTTATCCTCGATCTTGATATTTCTAGTGGTGAAACCTCGCTGGATATCTGGGTTAGCCTTTCTCATCTGCCAATTTGCCAAAATATCCCCCTAAAACGAATAACCAATCCGCACACTAGGAGTAGCTCCCATGCCTTGTAGTTGCGCCGGCAAAATGGTCATCGAACTCAGCCCTGATTCTCGAATACCATAACCGAGACCCGAAATGTTCACTCAGTGCTGGCGTTTCGCGTCGTCCCTTGCTTCCCTGCGCTTATGGCCTCGGCCACAGCAATTAGCTTGATTTGCTCAACACGCCTCTTCAGACGTCGAATCGCCGATTCTCTTCGCCGGGTGATCTCCTCCCAGTGACCCCAGCTGTTATATGGTGACGCGCTATCGACCAGGTCGCCCAGGGCATCTTTGGCTTCCCCGGGCTTCGGCGTCCGCTCGATAGCCTCCAGTCGCTGCCGGGGGTCGTCCTCGCCCCGGAACAGCTCCTCGTAGAAGGAGCGGATGGAGCACAGGTGCCGCCAGCTCGCCAGTGCCGGACCTCTTCCCAGGAGAGCCCCTGGTCCGCGAACTCGACGAGGCACTCCAGACCCTGCCCCTTGCGAACCGGCCCCTTCCGCCGGATGTCGCGGACCCCATAAACCCGCCACGCCAGGACGCCTTCCGCGCCGTGCTTGGGGGTCGTCTCGAACCCCCGCGGCGTCCCCTTTTGGTTAATGCGAATTTCCCCGGGGAAGTCGAGCCCTGCTCCGCGCGTCGCATTATATACTTCCCAATCGGTGGGGCGGGTTCGTGGATTCTGCTTTCTTCGTTCTCGGAGCCGGAGTTGGTGGTCTCGGAAAGCCGTCTTTGCCTCACGGAGGACCGTGACGAAGTCGCCCCTCTCGCGGAACCGTCTCGGCAGCGCCTCTTCCGGCGCGTCCTCGCCGAGCTCGATGACGACCTCGTTGAAGTCCCCCACGTAAAGCGTGATGGCGAAGCCGGGCAGGTCCCACAGGGAGGGCGAATCCAGCCGGATCGCAGACCGGGCCCTGGGCACGACGGCACGCAGGATCGCGTTCGTCTCCGTCACCGTATTCGCGGCCCGAGCCCTGGACGCGACGGGGCGCCAGGTCGCGCTCGTCGAGCTTGCGCTTGTCCGCGTCGCCGTCGCCATACTACTACGGGGATGGGTAAACGGGAGCCCCGACACGAGATAGACGACCCGACACGAGATAGACGACCCGACACAAATCCCGGCAGTCGCGGAGAAGCGCGGAGAGGTGGCGACAGCGGTCTCCCGAGAGGACGGATCCGAGCCGGGTCGCGGCCCACTCGTGGCTGCTGGGCGAATTTCGAACTTCGTGCACGCGGATATCGCGAATCGCGCGACGGCGTCCGGGCGTCAGGGCCGCCAGGAAGAAGTGCAGCTGACGGGGGTCCCTGAACGAGAAGACGTCCGACCGGTAGAACGCCGGGTCGGCCGCGAGATCCAGGTAGATCTGCCGGGACGTGCGCGTGAGCTGAGTGACGGTTAGGGCCTTTTCGGCCGGTTCCAGTGCCGACCCGCCCTCTCCGCCATTCTCCCGGACTTTCCAGTAACGGCCCTAGATGAACTTGTTGGATCCATCCGCTACTTGCATGGGACATATCGGCAAGAGCTCCACGACGGCGTGTTTATAAATCATGGGTCGGATCTGACACGAGGTGATCAGCGGCGAGTTCCCTACGAGGGGGCCCACGGACTCCTTACCTCCGCGGGAAGAGATAGGAATCTCTGCTCCCGGTTCCTGAGGAACGCATCGAGTTTTGATGGGAGTTGGCGGCTCTACCGGCATCAGAGGTTCAAGTTCCATGTCGAGTTGCTGTATTGTTCTCACACTGGCTTGCGGTCAGTTTAACGCGCAGAGGTACAGGACCGGAAGACGTGGGAGGCACGCTCACAGATGAGGAGCGAAGGAGAGCAGGAACGTAGGAAATGTGATAAGATTGTTGCCGAATCGAAGTGCACATATCATAAGAGAGAGGGAGAAACGACGGGCGAAGCAACAGCGCACCTCACAGTAAAGAGTCTTGCGTCAGCCATAAGCTCGGCCTTCTAGTCGATGGAATTTTTGCAACAAATACTTTCGAGTCTCCAGATGGCGCTCTGTTGTTTTCTCTCTCTTATTACTTACTCTAAGGTCTGATAAGGCAAGACGGAATATGGTGGCCTGGTTACGGTGATGGTTTTGCAGGCGCTCGGGAACATGGAGAAGAAAGTATATCAACGCCCTCTGATCAGTTTTATGCGCGACATAGCCGTATAAACAGGACGGGTTGGAAATCGAACGTACGTAGCTTTCCCAGTTGGAAATACTGGTTTTGCTGGCTACGTATGCTGGTGATGGGAATCAACAGTTGCCGACAAGGGATGCGATGGCGGAAGATTGTGAGGGTCGTTGAAGAAACCTCTTTAAAGTTCGAATGAACTCCAAATGAAAAGGGAAGTTTTAAGCGCGAATGACTCGAGGCATTCACAGGTATATAAGATTAAGCTGTGGCGTTAAACTTTCATATATAGAGACCTGAGTAGGTAACTTTCACTACGCGGTATACCGCCTTGACCAAGACTGATTCGCAGCTGCGTCGATGAAATTATTCGCAACCTTTTGCAAGGAACATTCCTTTCCAGGCGTAAAACTTTGTACGCCTCGTCGCTAGCGTGACTTTTCAAGCGGAAGGCTGACTCTACTCTCGGGGTTGTGCCGATATCCAGGACCATCATTCGGAACAAGACCGAGGAGAGACTCAGATTTACCGACATCTTTCTCCCCCCTTTATCGACCACTTCACCATTTATGAAGTTACTCATGGCAAGTAGACAGCGATGTGAGATAAGCGGATACACCTGCCCATAGTTCAGTTTCCTCTGGGTAAGAGGAGTACGTATAGACGAGTGATGGTCAAGGCAACGATCTGATACCGAAACCCTCGAGGGTATATATACGAGCATATATATAGGTATATATGCATTTCTGGTAAGGCTCACTGCACTAATGATCCTACAGAGCCGCGGTACACATCGCACCACCCCGTCATCCCGCCCCATCCCACGCCCAAGTCGTAAACGTAGCAACTAGCCGGCACAACACCGAAGGGCTCTCGGCTGTCGCAGTACGGTTCGACTAGCTGCGGCTACGATCTCCAACTTGAACTATGGAGTCACTGACAAAAAACCATAGTGACTGTCATCCTTTGCTAGCCCCATAACCCTGGAGCCAAACTCAGTGAAAACAGCCAGAGAGTTCAGAGTGCATGGCCTAGTTTAGCTACACGCATATCAATCTGCCCAAGGCGTCGCGGAGGTGGGTAGCGGATATACCCCTGAGTGTAGCTTATGAGGACTTGGCGTCGAAGGTGGAGTATACTACCGGCTTTGCGGGTAATAGATAGTGGCTAGGAAGGCTTAGAATGCACGCAAAGAGCAGGTGTTCTGGGTATTTTACAGGTTGAGGGCAAGACAAAAGGGCGTGGATGTCTGTTACAACAAGTATAGGAGAAGCCGGCCGGGTACGGTTTGTGTTCGAACCAGCTTATTCTGTCAATATATCGAGTCCAACGGCCACCCACTAGAGGGGCACAACAAAGACTATAGAGAGAGCAACACCACGAGTAAAGATCTAGTCCATGTGGAAATAGAATCTGTTCTTGCCGATCAAGTAATACTTGGGTAAGTAGCTATATATAAACCTCGTACCCAACAGTGACCTGCAGGAGACACGCGCAGAGAGCGGCCAGTGGGGACACGGGCTAACGCAATCTCCCGGCACCCCCTCGCCCCTCCTCCAATTCTTCGATCCTTCCCCCCTTGGTAATGAACACGAGCGATGTCATGACGACTTGGACAGATCGGCCTATCCATCCGCAGCCCCAGCAGAAGGGGGAATAATTCGCGATGCGAGACGACGGCGATCCCTCGACCATTTTCCCAGGAGGGGAGGGAATGCCTGCCATGACAAATCGCGAGAGACGCGCCAGAGCGTCAGACATTTCTTATTTATCTGTACCCCAGTTCGTTCAAAAGTGACAGAATGTCCCAGGCCGCTGCACCTGCAGATGACAGAATCCGAGAGACCGAATTAAATCGCCCGTAGCGGGTATCGGCGTAGGGTAGCTGCGTTGCTTCTTCCCCAAGGAAGCAGCGAAAGGCCGACACACAGGAACCGGGCTTAGCAGACGGTCATGTCCGCGAGAGAGAGGTGGAACGAGAGAAGGAGAGAGGAGAGCGAACGGCGCTAGGATTCCTTGGTTGTTTGGGGGAGTTGTTTGTTTGCTCGCGCTGCCTGCCTCGCGCGAGTGAGGGGTGGACGGAGTGCAGGGCCATGAGCAGAGCAGCGCAGATGCAAGAGGATAGAAGGCAGGACAACAGGACAAGCGCAAGGCATCGCGGGCCCCGCTCGCCTCTGTCTCACCGCACTTGCCTGCCTCTGGTCGCTTTCTCGCGACATGTCATCTCGTCAAATCTGACGACAGCCTGGTGCCACCGTCGTGGAGTCCCCCAAGCAAGGGAGGTCTGGCGGTCTCGATTCGTCATCGTCTTCGAGATGAAACAGGGACCGAGCAAGAGGCCTCGGAATGATTCGCTTAGACGAACGGGACGGTGAGAGTTGTTTGGCCGTGGGGAATCTGGGGGGTTGCCGAGCGGTCATCGTCATGTCTCTTGTCGTTAAGGAAAGTAGGTGTGAAGGTGAGAGGAGGAACTGCCACCCACCTGCGGGAAACCACAAAGGGCAGCTTGCATGCGAATGGCCGAGCTAGTTGAATGGTATTTCGCCAATCACTTCTTGCGAGCTGCACATGGATCCATGACGGTTTTCGGGCAAGGGGGGCGGCGGATAAGCGCATAGTCTCTCTGCTAGCTATCTGCGGCTTTTAAGTTCGAGGAGACGGGGTATATATGTTGTACGACCTGTATCTGACAGATACCAGACTCGCTCGCATATCTGCTGTCGGTATTGAGATTTTTGCCTAAGGGATTCTTGATAGCTGGACCGGTGTCTATAACTCACGCTCTGACCCCTACACACCGGTTCACCTTCTAGAGGCCGAAACGAACCCTACCGCGGGATATAGTCAGGTGAAGGCCAAGGTGTGATAATAGCACTGCAAGATAAACGGGAGCGTTGCGTTGACTGGAGGGGTTGGGAGGTTATGGATGTTCAGAAGATAGGGTGGATGTTCGGCCAGGGCGGACGATGGTCCAGCGTACCTCGATAGCAGCGACGCTCCATTTCTCCTTTGACATTCCAAGGAGTCTGTCATACGACAAACGAACCCATTCAGCCAGCCAACCAGCACCCAGATCGGAAGCTGAACTTTCAGAAGCGATGATGCAACTTGGCCATGGCACAGATAACGACTTGTCTTTGATAACACTCGTGAGAGCAGACACCGCTCCGGGCATTAGTGTCACGAAGCTAATAGCACCTTTCGGGCGTACACAGCGTATGTCATTTGTTGGAAGAAAGCTCAAATTTCAGCGACGGTTTACCATCGTCGCACATCGTGAGTTTCGTGGCTGCAGCACAGGTCAGGGGTCTTGATGTTGATGCTGCTTGCACTACCCTTGCCTTAGCGATGGGGCTAATCATTGACGCGTGCGTATCCCGCATGACCTTGGCTGGCATGATTGGATGCGCGGTGCCTATTCCAAATGGACTTTGTGGTTAGAGGAGAGGACAGAAGAAATGGCGAAAGTCGAAGCAGAGATAAGGTCGGTGTCACTTGGTCTATATAAATCCATCGGTCAGGACCACCAAGGACCATGAGAAGGGAGAAACAGTAGGTTCAGCAAGTGTGTTTTGCATAATTTCCAACTTTGGTAAACCATAATACCCTCCACGACGAGATCAAATCTAGCTTCTGCTAGATTAAGCCGCTGTCAGAATGCCAGGCGCTGTGCAAGGCAGTAGGGTGCCGACTACCCGGTATGTGTTCGACGATGCCGTGCGTCAAACAGGATTGCTAAACCAGTCTGTAGTGGCACTGAGGACACTCAGACAGACAACACAGCCACCGCAACGAACGTTCGGGATAACCCCAATGCAGCACCCCTTAAAACCCCTCTGATGCTAGATCGCTGGGAGAACACGACCGCACGTGTAGACCTTCCATTCTCCGAAGTTCTCCAGCAGCCAAACGCCAAGTAGGTAAGTACCCTCGCTGGTATTTTTAGTCCGTTACTGACAGGCTACCCAGTCGTCCAGTTACTTAACAGGAAATGGACCTGGTTCAAGGCCTTGTAAATGTTTTATGGCAGGGGCACATGCACTCGCTGAGAGAATGTGCAACCGCCCTTCAGTTCATAATGCTCCTCTATAGCACTGAATGAATGTATAAACCCCCATGGATTCTTTTGGCGCCCCAACACCAGTGGCATGCAATTGACAGCGACTGGTGGGATTCCTTTGAGAGCACAAGTATTCCGTCAACCTCAAGATGGCGTAGTCTGCGAAGAACTAGCGTGATCTAGGGACGAATCTCCAAGCTGCTGGGCGGTACCTACCGCGTGGAAGCCGTCAAGGGTGATTGACACAGCACCGGCCTGAACGAGCTGTTTGACGTCAGTCCGAATAGTACTTATCGCGTACTGAATGGCGTTGTGATACTCACCGACCGAGAGAGATCGTCTATCAAGTCCTGGCAATCCTCAATACCAACACAGAGTCTGATAATGTCCTCGGGCATCTGCCGCTCGGCGCGTGTCTTTGCATCAATGCTAGCATGGCTCATACGGCACGGCATGCTGATCAAGCTGTTGACACACCCGAAGCTAACGCTGATCCCAAACAATTTGGCGGATTCCACGATCCTCTCGGAGATGGTTATGTCACCAGTCTCAAACGATAGAACAGCCCCAGCGCCTCGGGCCATAGACCAATGAAGGTCATATTGCGGATGAGACTTGAGGCCGGGATACCGTACTTTGAAACCGTGGCTCTCGAGAAACTCCGCGATTCTCTGCGCGTTCGCCTGCTGCTTCTCCATGCGGATTGCTAACGTCTTGACCCCCCTCATCAGCAGGAAGGAGTCATTTGGCGAAAGCCCGCACCCGGTAGAGTTGATGGTGAAATACATTTTGTCGGCGATAGCAGGGTCGTTGCAAGCGATAATGCCGGCCATGATGTCGTGGTGACCGGATAGATACTTGGTTCCGGACTCGTACACAATATCCGCGCCCAGTTCTAGCGGGTTGCAAAGCATGGGGGATAGCATAGTGTTATCGACGATGACAAGGGCACTGGGGTTAGCATCGTGGACAGACTTTGCGATACTGGGCAAGTCTACAATCTTGATCAAAGGGTTGGTGGGCGTCTCGAGGAGTACCATGGCCGTCTTTTCCGAGATAACCTCGCGCACCCTGTCCACTTCTGTCGTGTCTACATGATGGACGATGATGCCTTGGTTTGTCGATAAGTACGTGAGAAGCCGGTTGGTACCACCATACAAATCATCGCCGGTAATCACCTCGTCACCCGGTCGAAGTATTCTAGTGATTACGTCCAGAGCGCCCATTCCCGAGCCTACAGCAAGAGCTCGGTTCGCATTCATAATCTTGGCCATATGGCGTTCTAGGTGAGTCCGGGTCGGATTGCCGGAGCGAGTGTAGTCGTATTCGTTGCCGCCAGCGGCAGAAGTTTGCTTGAAAGTAGCAGACTGGTATATGGGAATACTCGAGGCGCCATACTGGTCTTTGCTATCGGTATAGACGAGTTCGGTGGCAAGGGCGTACCGCCGTCGGCCGCTGGAAGGGCTCGAGGGTGCCGGAGACGGAGGTAGGGCGTGCCCATCCAGATCTACCTTAGAGAAGGCCTTGTTGATAGGCTTGGTGGCATCGTCGCTTCCCGAAGGAGAGCCGTTGTTCGGCGGTGAGGCCATTATAGATAGCTGTTTTGCAATGTCGCTGATGAAATCCCGCCTCCGAGTGGCAGAAGAGGACGACACTCCAGGGGGTTTTACAGAGAGCAAGACCAGATATAGTCAATTGGATGACTGTTTCGAAGTTACGGGAATAGATATGTTATTCAAGGTTCAGTAGGTAGCAAAAAAAGAAAAAGAGGCTGGCTTTGCGTAAGCCTGAGGTCGCAGAAAGTTCCATGTACTCATTCAGGTAGGTTGAGTAGTCGCATTGTATGTCGTGCTCATAACTTCCCCATACCGAACCGCCGCTATCGGGTCCTACAAGGGGGCAGAAGGGGCAGCAATTTTCGGTACGTACTTGCGGCAGGCACTGTTACGGTTACCGATACGACGGGGCTTGCTGGGCCAGTGGGCTTCGGGATGACTTTTAATGTTGCGGAGAAAAAGGGCGCTAGCAGATGACGTGATTGCGATATTATCAATCGAAACCGGGTGAAACGACGCAGGAATCTGCCTAATACTTTACTCCGCTTAACGAAATTATGAATGCAGTGGAGGTCGCAACAAACACTTTGTTGGTATCACCGCATAAAGACAGCATCTCTTTAAGGGTCGAGGTGTAGTAGAGACGTGTGACCCCTCTGTAACGTTTGTTCAACCCCTGTTGTCCCTTGTTGACCCCCGACGCCGTCATACCCCATATCACGTTTCATGTCAAGACGCCAAAGGTTTATTCCTAATCTAGATTATTCTTCAACAACTCTGGCCACCGAATTTGAATCGTCCTCAACATCCTCATATTCATCGCTAGACGATTTTGCCTTCTGGTGGTTTTGCTGGAGGATCTGGCCGCCACCTTTCCTCCCGAAGAAATCTTCCGTCCGTATACCGCGCACCATACTGGGGTCGATGTTGGACATTAAATGCCCATTTGCCCGGTGCTCGCGGATAAACTCCCGGATAGGTGCCATTGCGGCATCGCGGCACGCCTCTTTGATGTCGCTGCCAGACATCCCGGCAGTAACCCTGGCGATATAGTCGATGTTGAAGTACTCATGGTCTATCTTCGTGTCCTTAAGGATAAGCTGCAGTATTCGTAATCGCTGGTTCTTATTGGGTAGTCCCACGGGGAACTTCTTGGGCATTCTCCGTAGAATCGCCTCGTCAATGTCATGAATCCGGTTTGTTGCTCCGAGAACGACAATCCGCGCAGGAAGACCTTGCGTGTTTGCCGATGTTAAACCGTCCCATAGCGTCATGAATCTGGGCCATGTCAATATGAGTACACGTATACGCGGCGGGAAAGAAACTCACTCGGCCTTGACCATGCCGCTCGCCTCGTGCTCCCCGCTCCGCCGTGTGCCGAGTACCGCATCTATCTCATCGATAAAAATGATGGCAGGTTGAAGCTTTCGTGCAAGTGAAAACACTGCCCGTACTAGCTTGTTGGAGTCTCCGTACCACTTCTCTGTGAGTGTTGAGATGTGGAGGTTGATGAATGATGCGCCGCTCTCATGTGCGACCGCCTTAGCCAACATCGTCTTACCACAGCCTGGAGGTCCATAGAGTAATACCCCGGACGGAGCAGATAATAGGGGTGCTACATGCGAGTATAAATGAGGCATAGTCAAAGGATATATGACCGATTCTTTCACTTCCTCGATGATATCGTCTAGGCCGCCGATATCTAGTAGCAGTTAGCCAGTAATCACGCACTCTCCACACTAGCAAACACCCACCATTAAACCCGACAGGTATGTCTTCGGGAGGGACCACTTCTAGCGCGACCATGTTTTCGTACTCGTTGAGAACCAGGTCCTCGATGCGCGGGCCCCTCCTCGCACCGCCGCTCGAGTCTCCTTGGCCACCTTCTCCATAATCTCTTGACTTTTGCAGTCTTTGCAGGTTCGCTCGAGCCTTAATCCTGGCCTGCTCATGTTTCTCCTTGTCGGGATCGGCGAGGGTTCCTTGAAGGGTCGACAGGAGGTTTCTGGCCAAGTAGTATGTTGCGCCGCACTGAGCTCAAACGTTAGTATTGTAGAACCGAGCAAGGAGATGTGAAGAGGAACGGTACCGTGCCGATGACTAGAAGCAAATCCCAGAGATGGTCGAGGCCATTTCGTCTTCGGTCGACCATTGCGAATGCCTGCTCAAGCCAAGTCCGAAGCATTTGCTGCTTCTTGTCGGCAAGTAAAGGCAAAGGGGACGAGACCTAACACTATTGGTATTAAATATGATTCGACAAGGTCATACAATAAGAAGGGCATCTGTAGAGAAGTATTAGGGTATTAGGTTCGCGTGGCAAGGCCTCGCGCTACCGAGCAGATCAATGGCCAAAGGACTGCCAGGCCGTTGTTTAAACCGAGGGACACCGATGCGTTATGTAAGCGCCTGGGCAATCACTGAAAGAGTACAGCGAAGCGGCCAGGTGTAGTTCATTAACCGGCCCATGTAACTATCAAGCATATTCACTTTATATGGCATAAGTAGGTATATAATTATCCAGTTCCCGCACGCGGCTGAAGCGTGAAGATCCAAGCAGTTGAGGTCAGTCCCGGGTAGGTACATGCCTAGACATACGTGGGGTAACGCACCCTAACTTAGCTTTGAATGGTCTCTTCGACGGTCGCGCTTTTGTTTACATTTGGATACCCAACATCGATTCGTCTCTTTCTATCGGTTGTAGGCCGTCACGGGCGTCGCAACTCGCCATTGGTTATCGGAATCATTATCTAACGTCCTCTTGGTCTCTGCACGCTGCCAAGGGGCAATTTTACTGGAAATTGACGCTGATATTACTCATTTAACTCTAGGCGCCGCTATCGCGAAGAAAACCGCCGCTATTACAGGTAATAAAAATATCTTGTCGATGTCAAGGTTGAAGACCAACGCACTGCTCGGATTGGTGGATTCCGACGAAGAAGGGTCAGACATACTATCTAGGACGCCCACCGATAACCGCAAATCATCACGAACCATGGCGCCTCCAAAAAAAGGCCACGCGACAGCGAGCAATCGAGTCGCCAAGTCTGCTCAGGCTACGGCGCGTAAAGCATTAGGAGAGAAGCCGAGTAACGTACAGGAGAAATCAGTGGCGGGAAGGGGCAAGAAGCGCGCCGCTCCCGAAGAAGAGCCAGCGCTAGACAAGGGCTTGCGAGATGAGAATGCGATCGAGTTGAATTCAAAAGCCAAAGGTGCGCGAGGGCGTCCCAGGGCTGCAAAGGCGCCGAAGACGATAGAAGTGGAAGACGAGATACCCGAGTCCCAGCCAGAGCCTGCGGCTCAACCAGCTATTAAGAGGGGGCGTAAGCCGCGAGCTAAGGTTGAGACACCACCTGCAGAGCCCGAAATACCCGAGACCCAATCGCAAGAGCCGGAAATCCCAGAGACGCAACAACCTGTTGAGACCACGGAACTCAGTCTAGACGAGGATGAGCAAATGGAAGAGCTCCCCACCTACAGCCGTGGCGTAACATCATCTGTTCAACGTGCGCAGCCGCGCATTCTCTTCAGCGCAGACCGTAGAACGATCGCCGCCTCAGACTCGGAACTAAATGATCCATCGATGAGCAGACGAGTGGGACACTTGATGCGGAAGTACCAGGACCTGGAAGCCAAGTATCGGGATCTACGAGAGATTGGAGTCAAAGAAGCAGAGCGCAATTACGACCGGCTAAAGCAACAATCGCAAGAAAAGGCTGACAGTAGGTCCACGTCAAATGAATCGCGACGGACGAATTTTGACTAACCTCGTTCCTAGCTGCCAATGAGCTTATCACCACATTGAAGGCTCAGCTCGCTGCCCAGACGGAGCTCGCGAAGGACACTCAAAGTTTGAGGGAACAGCTGGAGGCTAGCCGAACCAAGGCTGACCAACTGGAAAATCAGCTCGCCGAAGCCAACGCTGCCCTGACTGGCGCGAAAATGGAGATCAAGACGCTTTCCACGAGGCTAGCTGCCGCGCGATCGGCCGAGGCGGCCAGTGTCAAGGTCCCGGGCAGCGCTATGAAGGGCAACAGTCAAAACAACCGACTACTCGCAAACGCCGAGGCGGCGGTTCAACAAGCACAGATGAAGGAGGATCTGTACGCGGACCTGACGGGCCTGATAGTGCGAGGCGTCAAGCGGGAACAAGACGAGGAAGTGTACGACTGCATCCAGACAGGCAGGAACGGAAGTGAGTCCCGCACCATTCACCTAACCACGCAGAAGGGAAGTACTAACTATGTATCCAGCTCTTCATTTCAAGCTAGCCATGGGAGTTGACGGCTCGTCGGACAACTTCGAGGATACGCAGTTCTTATACATGCCCCAGCTCGACCCGAGCCGCGATCAAGATCTGATCGAGCTGCTTCCCGATTATCTCGCCGAGGAGATCACCTTCCCCAGGCCACAGGCGGCAAAGTTCTACTCCAGGGTCATGAAGTCGTTGACTGAGCGTCTCGATTGAGCTGTCGGTATCTCTTTCGCTCGAGCCTTGTTTTATGATACCCAATCGGTTCCCGTGTGAGAGTTCTGGGAGGAGTTTGGGGTTGGAGGCGATGCCTGAGCATTCTTGTTGAAAGTGCTGCTGCACTGCATATATGCCAAGGGTCTATATCTGATTTAATAGAGATTACTGATTTGCGGTGCATCCATGTTGTTGAGCGCATATGCTATGGGATGTGAATGAATCCAAAATGACCGCTTTTCCATTAAGTAAATATACGGATACAAATTCGTTGGAAAATGCTGTTGTACGCCGGTATTAAGTACCTACAATTTGAGTTCTTTCCTATAATACCCATTCCATTCTTTTTTTTTTCAAAACACCCAGCCGTTGAAATCGTCCACGAAACGCACTGCGGCAGCAAGATAATGTTCATGCACATCTCCCCAAGTACGAGCAGCCTCCCTCATGGCACGCACAGCTGCATAGTGTAAGCTACAGATCGGATTAAATGGAGAGTTAAATTGATCTTACCTTTCACGAAGTGAGCATCAGTCGCATACGGCCCATTGAGGGCCTTGTCCTCGACATGGTTCCAGTATTTCCCGGCAACCTCTCCGGGCTTGATGTAGTCGGGGGCGATCTTCGGGCACAGCCGTATCATGTAAACGGCCACCGTCAGGAGCCACCATTCCCGCACCAGGTTGATGTGGTACTTGGCGGGCACGAATGGGAGCAGAATCCGCACGGCGTGGCTCGTCGTGAGGAGGTGGACGATGAAGAAGTTGTACGAGTGCGTTCCTGGCGGGACCGTGGCGACGAGCAGGGCCACCGCGGCTTCCTGCGACTCCCGGAACTGCTTGACGGGGTCCTCGAGAGTCCAGGCGTTCCAGTACTCAAGGACGAGGTCCTCGTGCTTCTCGAAAAGGGGTTCGAAATTGGCGAAACCCGGCTCCTCGAACAGATCCTTTAACCGCTGGTCATCGGCCATCTTTCCAAGCAACTCTAGCGGGGAGGTGAACTTCATCGAAGATGGCTTCGTATAGGACGGGTCATCGATGTACTTGTGCAAGAAGTTGTACTGTACAGAGGCCATACTTAGAGCCTCTATGGCAATCTCCTTATTATCCATCTCATAGGCATAGCCAAGATGGATTAGGGGATGTCCGACTAGCATTGTCAGTAGCTGCACACAGATAAGTAGGAAGAGCACATACGGCCACCAATAAGACCGTTCACCAACGGCTCCTCGCCACTAAACATATACTCTTCGACGACCCTCTTCCAGTCGTAGCGATGCTTCATGGCTAGGGCATCCTCGAAGAAGTCGACATAGGCACGCTGATACCTCTTATCCCCAAGGAAATCTCTCCAGTCACTTTCGGTCACCTCGGCGGGCGACTCCTTCCACGGCTCGAGCTCCTCAGATTCCACATCGTAGATCTTGTGCAGCTGCCTAACGTCCGCACCGAGAAGATACGCCGAGCACAGGATGTGCGGCATATGATTATCAAACTGTAGATCGTGGTAGATGATGGAATGGTTCACGTGGTTCGCCCTTAGTAGGTGCTTGAGCGTCCTCGGCCGTTTGTCGGGCGCCGTCTCCACATTGTGAACTTCGACCGGCGGAATGTCGATGAATCGGCTTTTCCCATCAGAACCGGACACGAACCGGTTTACAATCGGGATATATGAGAGTGGTGAAGCCATTCTGACTTTTTACATGATAGTTGGCCGAGTTTCCTGTTGACACCGCAACGAGTGGCAATGACGCAACTTGAGGTTGGGGAAGGGAACATCGCATTGTTCAACATATCATCATCATATGGGTTCATTATACGGGGTGTTGTATGCAATTAAACAGCATTATGCAACGTCCCAGCGCAGAGTCTGCGTTCCGAGGTGAGCTAAACGTTACCGAGTTAACGTTCATCTTCTTTGTTCACCAACCGCGACGCGCCCACGAGACAAGATGCCCCCGTCGCATCCGGTTCTAATATATGCGGAGCTGCTATTAAATATACGGCAAGTATCTGTTGGGTGTACTCTACAGACGCCAAGCTCTTCTAGCACAGAAGCCACTATCACATCTGACGGCCTAAGCCTTGCAATCCGGCACGATGGCATGGACCGAACGATCCATCTGCCCGGCCGGGTCAATTCGCCTTCGCGATTGCCAATCCCTAAAATAGGCTCAAAGAGCTTGGCATGGAGGCTGCCTCTCGCATCTACTACCGCTGCCAATATCCGGGCCGGTGTAGAGGATCAGCCTGTCCCGTGGTCGGCGAGCGATCTAGAGCCAGGCCTTGGCATCAACTGTAGAGCTTGCCAAGCAATAATCGTCAAACAGAACACACTACAAGTTTGGAAGGATTTGCCAAGCGAGAACTGGGCTGAAATGATGGAGTTCTGGCATTGCCACAAACCTCACGATCACAAACACGACGAGGAAAGTCTGGCTCATAAGGCATACGGTGCAAACTCGCGTATCTCTGCGCAACCTAGTATCGGTTTCGTTGACCTTGCTTCCTTCCTACTTTCTGAAACAGATATCAACAGCGCTGCTGTAAGTAACGCTCTCAATCCCTCTTCCACAAAGACGTCCGGATGGGTATATAGAAGGTGGCCAAACCAGCAGCCTCGCTCACTCAGTGGCGTGGTCACCGATACTCATACCCTATATCGAAAAAGTCTCACTACTCGTGGTGCAGTTGTCGAACCCTGGCCAAGCTAAGGGTTTGGTTTCAGCATCCTTGGAGGCGCCTCTATCTTTCTGCGAGATCTTCCTAAGATACGGAAGTCTTGCGATTATATAGAGGGACAGGCTATATGAACACTATTATGTGTATGATACTGCACCAATAGTGTAATCCAAAGAGTAATGCGCACGTTGCTAATGTTTATACTTCTAGGTCACCCACACTTCGGCGTCGTCAAGTTTGAACGGTAACAAAGGAGATCCTGACCAAGGCACATCTGACGAAGTGGTAGAGACACCGGTCGCAGGACAGACCCTAGCATTATGTAGCGCCTGTAAGAGGATATTGGGGCTCTCAAATGGTAAGGCATCGTCCATCTCCTTGTTCAAATGGCGGGTCAGTGTCAGCCGGCTTGAGCACAAAGCTGCCGTTACTGAGCCCAACTTGGCGGAGTGTGTCAGCGCAATATTGCTAGCGACAATGGCTCGATCCGGTTGTTCAAAGTCAATCCTGATGCCAATGAAAACGGCACAACCAATGCCGCACTCGGAGCTCTCGGCCTTGGAACAGGGTACACATGCTCGATCACTGCTCAATATCTGGGTGTTTAACGGCAACATCACTTTCTCTTCGACGGAAGAGCCCAAATCTCCCTTGAGCGCTGTGAAGGTCCTCTATCGGTTAGTCAGCGAGGAGGAAGCGAACAAGATGCTAGAATCCATGACATCGGATGTTCAGGATATCGCACTGCCAGCTGATGCGATCGACACAGTCACCGGTATACTCGACAAAAGTAACAACCTCCTACCTGAGGGCGACCGTCGTTTCAGAGGATGGACCGTTGGACTCCTGGAGAAATGGGTCGCCCATCCTCGGTGACGTCGTAAAGACTAGCAGACTAGATCAGATCTAGATGCCTCTGCATCCATGGTAACCATGAGCCAGCTTCCCCTAGAGCCCGTTGTAGTCGGTATGGAAGTTGACTCCTGGTCCGTGAGATATCTGCTTCGGAACACTTGGGCCTCCGGGGAACTTCTCTTTATTTACGCCCGGCACCATGTCACAGACGCAACCTCCACTCAGGAGTGAGAGGGTTGTAGGACGACGCATCAAAGCCAAGCAGAATGTGAAAAGTATCTCTAAGCTGCGCCGGTGAACGAGCTAGGACAGAACATGTCTCTTCGGAGCCAGGGAATAATCCGCCATCACTAGTGATAACTGCGGTCTTGAAGTCGACCTAGCAACGCCTTATTCCTTTAATTGACGTGCATACCCCTCCGATTACACTCATTACAGAGTATATATTACTGTAATCGTGACTCAAGTTTCCCGGTTCTGGATTGTTCCTCATCACCTCTGATGGATCGATTCCACTAGGATAGGTCGCCATCGTGCCGTCAAGGAAGGTGATTGGCAGCCTCCACTGTCCGCCGCATCTTTGACTTCTAGCCAGACCACTCGCCTATGGAGGGTATGAATCCTTATCGAAATCTATGCGACCAATACTACGTATGAATCGGTGACAGGAGAAGGAAAGAGACGAAATTTACTCAAACCAGAGCTTTGCCATAGCACGCACAGGACTTTGCGAGGGGGGGGGATGGTCATCTGCATATGACACCTAGCCGGAGTTGAAGCCCGGGTCCTTGGTTCCGACACCCGAAAGACGCATGAAACCGTTGATGGGGATGGAGCTACACTCCGAAGGCTGCGGTATGGAATCTAGCACGCAAAATGGAAACAGTCCCACATATTAAATAGCAAGTTTTCAGATGAAGCTCAGGAGCCGAGGCGCGTGGGCGCGTGCGAGAACCCCCTTGATGCAAGTCATCATTCTAGTGCCTCAAGCGTGTATGGCCCGGAATAAGGGGATAGATAGGTAGGCGATAGCAGTATTAAGAGAATCAGTGTCATCTACGCCGCGGTCCTGCTCAACGTAGCACAAAGTTAGCCTCCGTCGACAAAGAACCAGAGTCCTGTGGCCGGTTCCGTAGAGCCACTTGCGATGCCGCACTGAATCCCGACACTTCAGCGGCGGAAGCCAGCATCCCAGAATCCCAGAATCCCAGAAAGGGGCAACTTGGGGTTCGATCGCCCTTCCGTGTCTTAGCTGATGATGTCAGCTCATCGCATTCCATGAATAGGGAGTAGACACTAGTCTCTCCCAACATGTCCCATAGCGAAGAGCAGTTGGAGAGGGTGTTGGTCCCTTGGTCATGGCGACCATCTCGGAATCGTCAGGGGGTATCACGGCTAAGTGAAGTTGGCCCTGTCAAGTCGCTTCAGTTCTGATTACCCCCCACGTACATAGATGATGTACGTCAAGGACGGCGATGGTAAGGCACAAGCCGTCAGACAGGATCGATCCTCTTGACTAGGTAATTCAGTAGTGGATGAGCTGGAAAGTGAATTAAGAGATAGAGTAGGCAACGTAAATGAGTTGCTTGAACAGCGATTCCTTTCGCTTTAGAGTCACCCGTACCGTAGGAAGCCAGCTAGCTTCACTTTCAGGGTAAAACATCACTCAACGCGTGATCCCTCCAAGTAGGAAAGGAGGGCCACATAACATAACGAGGTGGTCAGCAATACGGGCATGAAAAAATAGTCACACCTTACGGAAAGAAAAAGAAAATCTCCCATACAGGGGTTCGAACCCTGGCCTTCGCGGGTTTTCACTCAGGGATGAAAACGCGATATCCTAAACCACTAGACGATATGGGATTTATGACAGGGTAACTGCTTCAGGTCCCTTATGACAACGGCTTCCCATACGTACCTAAGGTGGCTTGCTCCCTGAAACCGGGGCGGATAATTGCTTTCCATTCATTCTTTGTTCGTTGGCTCTCACCTCCAGCTCCAACCCCGGCAGATGCGGCAGGCACGCGCCCACTGGTGGGTGCGTGGTTTGATGCTATAGTTATACCTACTTCATGTCACTTTCTAGACACTCCCAATCGCCAATGGCTCGCTTCTTCGTCCCTCGTGAGGTAGCTAGGTACTAAGGTTCCTGGTTACAGAAGAGAATATCTCAGTAGCTTATCACTATTCCAGAGCGCCATTAGCCTCCCGAACGAATGTTTGTTTATAGAAGTACTGGGTGGAACCCAGATGCTTTCTTCTCCCCGTTCTCTCCCCCGTCTCCGGATTGTCGTTGTAGTCGCTGGCCACCACATCCAGGCCATCGCCACCCCACCTCCTTCAAGAACTAGGTGAGATGACGCTACTCAGCCAGTTACAGCACCGTCCCATTATTACAGTGAATTTTGGGCAAGTGATATGGATAGAAGCCATGGTGTTTCTCCTAAAGTAGTACGTGGACTGTAGTCGTCGCCATCTATCCTAGGGCTAGGGGGCCGTATCACCGAAATGGGGCCTCCATCCGGTCTCAAGCTCTTTGGATGGGAGGTCTGAAGCTAGAGCCTTAAAAGAGACTTGCTTATAGAATTCTGGACACGCTATCTACCCGGTCACGCACCGCGGTATTCCGAGACCAAGATATCGTGACCTTGTTTCTCCTTCTCGCGACAGGCACCTCTGGCTGGCTACTGTCGCAACCGCCCTCGAACGAGGGTGCCTTACGCGGAGTGAAAGTCCCACAAACTGTAGTTCGCATCATCAGGGGAAGAAGGTCTTACAGGGCACGAGTAGATAACCCGAACCCGTGGCAACTTTCGTGACTCTGCGAAGAAATATCACGTTTGGCGTTTCAAAAACTTCCCTGGAAAATCCCATTTGTCTCATCGCTGACTTGGCTTCGCCGGTACGAATAATGGCGGCTCTCGAAGATTCTCGGTTCTTTGGCTGGCTTGTGCGGCGTTGCCGCTGACCCAGCGACATTAACATAGTTCAATAAGAGAAAAGGAGAGAGACAAATGCAATCTATGAATACCACCAGCTCCCAGCTAGGCGGTAGTTGGCAGTCAGCGATAGATATCATGACGTGTTGCCAGGCCATGTCCATTCTACTCCATAGGGCTGACAGGCGCTGATAGAGAGTGCAGCAGACGCTTAGGAGCGACGCTGTCAAGCAAGTGTAATTAGCCGCAATACATTTACCGCAAGGACTGGGCAAGGAAGTGAAAATGCAGGTAACGCCACACCGAGAAACGATCGGAAGGGAATAAATATGTATTACCTAGCAAAACACAGGCGGATGAGTGGACATGACATATATCATCACAAGCCCTTGCTTGCTGCAGGGAGGAACAAGACACTGAAATCGTAGAATTTTGGTCTGCAAGGGAAGAGACTGCATCGCCGGACGCTGACCCCTGGCGGGATTCACCCCAACACGCCAACATCTGGACATGCCGGACGCGATATTACGATGCCTGTACTCGACCTCTTGGAGAATACGCACGCACAGCTTCAGGGGTACATGCCCCAATGCTCTTGACGGACTGCCCTCTTTTTGTGCCGTAAGCAGGTACCTTTCCTAGGTAGGTAGATATATCCTGGCGACGTCGAAAAATAAATAGGTAGTCGCAGCGCCCGGGTGGCTGTCCTCCCTAATGTCTGGCGGATAACTGATATATATGGGCAACAGGTGAGTGGCGGCACCGGCCCTAGCAGGAGGTATGTATGTAAGTAGAGATCACGTCGAGACCTGAACGAATCCCCCTTTCTAACACGATCCCGACGCGAGGAGGGTCCCTACGTCGGAGTAAAGAGCTGATGGCTAAGGAATGCCATTGCCTAGTAGTCACGTCATCGAGTGACATCGGCTTATTGTCGAACCCAACCAGAACGTGAAGGCAGATTGGGCCCGTACTGGATCCGTGTCCATCTGTCAAGGATGGGATAGAGACCCCAGTAGTCCACGGCCAGTCTTAAGTAGAGGGTATGGCCATCTCAGAATGGTCGAAATAGGGACCGGAACGCGGCTCCGAAATGACGATGGACTGCTGCGGATCAAGATAGGAGAGGGTTGGTGTGCCTTTTTGGGTGGCAACGGTTGGAACGGACCTCGAACAAATGGACGACGACCAATGCTACGCAACTTAACCACCTGTTTTCCTGATAATGTTTAGAGGACATATTACTTTAGCCTCTGGAATTCCCCGAAGTACTTGCGGATGCATGATCGTCAGCTCATACTTTTAGATGTGCGCAAGTTCTCCGAACGACATATCGCCTCGACTAAAAGGCTGTAAGCTACGGATATCGCTCATCTCGCTGACAGGCGATCTGTAATGAACAGCTCCGGCCTGGAACCCCAGCTATCAACTGAAGGCATGTGTAAGACATGAATACATGGCTCGATTGGTATTTCATTTCCGTTTTGTAGCTATTTTTGCTACGCCAGATGCACATGAACCCCGGCGACTCCTGATTGAGACCCAGAAAGAAAAAATTGCCGCAATGCCCCAGTTTAATCGACAACGATGTTGGTCTTCTCCGACACGTACATGCCGTCCAAGAACTATGCTCAGATTAGCATGAGAACGAAAGAAGTTATAGGATGCCAGCGGTCAAGCGCACCTTTCGAATATCCTTGTTTCGGACCTTGCAGATCTGTTGGATGTCTGCTGCGCTTTGGGAGACGTTCTCCAGAGAGTTGCCCATCAAGACCAGCTCATCCTTCTGTGACTTGGAGATCTCGACGTCGACACCGGGTTGCATGACGACTCTCCGGACGAGCTTCTCGCCAATGAAGTTTCTGCAGCCGAACAGTCAGCATGGCTGCCTCACGTGACCGCATCACACTCCGACGCCCTCTCCGTGCTCTCGCGGATCACCCAGAAACATACCGGATCTCGACCTCGTGGTTGCCCGTCTCGGCGTTCTTGTCAATGGTCACGTTGATGGGAAAGTGAGCATAGACGTATCGCATCTTGTACTTGAAGCCCTTCGTTACACCGACAATCAGGTTGTTGATGTGGGTTCGGACGGTTCGGAGGGTGGCGACGTTCTTGCGGGAGCCGTGGTGGATCTCGATGCCAATAACGTTCTTCTTGGGGCGGGAGAAGTTGACAGCCAGGTGGCCCAGGTCCTTGGAGAGCTTGCCTGTTTTCCCTCGGTCAGAATCCCCCCCGCTCCCAAGCATATAATTATCAGAGTATCGTCGTACCTCGCGGTCCCTCGACGGTGACATTCCTGGACTTGATGTGGACCTTGACTATTTCCAAGATGATGCGTCAGTAACCTTTTTCAGCATCATTGTCGTAAACCTCCACCTAGATCTCTACTGCCGACATTCGCGTTCCACGATTTTCCTGGCCCCAAACGAGTATAAAGCTGAGCGGCGACGTACCTCCCTCGGGAATCTCCAAGGTCTCCTCGCTGTGGATGTAGCGCATCTTGACGGTGGTTCTGGGAGAAGGTCGACCTGCGGGGGGAAGAGGTTTAGTATGGCGCGCAAAGACGAAATTTCCGCTGACAGGCAAATCTCCGAATTTATCGGAAAGTCAGACGGTAGGGTCCTGATTCCGAGGCAATTGAGCAAGGGCTGGGTGGCGTACCTTAAGAATTTGGCGATTGGGGATTCGGGGTGTTGAACTTTTGATAAAAGTCGGCTCCAATGAAGAATTTCGATCCGCTTCACGAAATCTGTGTGCTAAAATTTCGGGAAAGAGTACAAGGTACTTAGGGTTGAATGACGGCCTGGGTATGTACCAATGTACATGCTCCGTGCGGTTTGTCTGAGGCTTATCTTTGAATCTGTGGCTGGAGAGTAACCCCACTCTACGAGCTCCAGCCACAATAGTTGATCTATCTCTTATTGGTTACACACCGGGTTACTTGGCTCGGTCACCGAAGGCCTCCATCCATCTTCATTGAGCTGAGCTAAGCCGGCCCGCCAAGCTCCAATATATCCATGCAGTTAAACCACCCGGAATATCTCACTACCTACATAGTACCTCTTATCCACGACATACCTACGTATTTGACGAGCTGCATGTTCCGTTAACTTGGGCTACTTTCCCTATTCCCCGAATCGAACCTCTGACGTTGCGCCGCGCTGCCCAAGATGTCGTACTTTTTCTCGACGCCGGTCGATATAGACATCGTCTTCGTAAGTCCCTCCGACGGACCCAGTGCATGCGCGTCGCAGCTCCGTTGTGCGCGGGGAGCCGCTCTTACATGCGGACTTCGTCTTGAGAGGCCGGCTTGCTGACCGGGTGTGTGTTGCATAAGGAAGATGCGGAGGAGCGGCAGATGGTAGACGTCCGCTTGGACAAGAACAGGCGGGAGAAGGCGCCTCTGTACATGGACGGGGAATCCGTGAAGGGCGCCGTGACGATAAGGCCGAAGGATGGCAAGCGATTAGAGCACACGGGGATCAAGGTGCAGTTCATTGGCACTATAGGTTCGTCGCCGCCGAGTCCAACCTACAACAATAGCGTTTTATGAAGCCCTTAAATGAAAGGGGGTTGAAGAATCCACAAGCTAACGTCCGTCCCTCCACAACGGCAGAGATGTTCTTCGACCGGGGCAACCACTACGAGTTCCTGACGCTGAACCAGGAGCTGGCGGCGCCGGGGGAGCTGCAGCACCCGCAGACGTTCGACTTCAACTTCAAGAACGTGGAGAAGCAGTACGAGTCGTACAACGGTATCAACGTGAAGCTGCGGTACTTCGTGCGTGTGACGGTGGCGCGGCGCATGGCCGACGTGATCCGCGAGAAGGACATGTGGGTCTACAACTACCGCATGCCGCCCGAGATGAACAGCAGCATCAAGATGGACGTCGGCATCGAGGACTGCCTGCACATCGAGTTCGAGTACAGCAAGAGCAAGTACCACCTCAAGGACGTCATCGTCGGCCGCATCTACTTCCTGCTCGTCCGCCTCAAGATCAAGCACATGGAGCTCAGCATCATCCGCCGCGAGACCACCGGCGCCGCCCCCAACCAGTACAACGAGAGCGAGACCCTCGTGCGCTTTGAGGTACGTTCCCTCTCCTCTCTCCAGGCGTGTCTTCGTGGCTGCCTCTCCCCTCTCTTTCTCCATTCACCCATTTCGCCCCTCTCGAAGCCCGAACGACTTCTTGCCGCAGGGAGAAGGCTAACCCCCATACAACAGATAATGGACGGTTCCCCCTCGCGCGGCGAGACGATCCCCATCCGGCTGTTCCTCGGCGGCTTCGACCTGACGCCGACGTTCCGCGACGTCAACAAGAAGTTCTCGACGCGGTACTACCTGAGCCTGGTGCTGATAGACGAGGACGCCAGGCGGTACTTCAAGCAGTCCGAGATCATCCTGTATCGCCAAGCCCCCGAGGCCGCCGCCGCCGCCGCCAACGGCGCCGACCCGAACGCCATAACCTCCGTGCCCGAGTCGAAGCGCCCCGCGCCGTTGCCCGCGGCGGCGTGAAAGAGGAAGACGACGGCTACTATACGGGGGGCAAGGAAGGAAGGAAGCTCCTTCAAAGCGGGCGTTGAAAAAGGGTCCGTCAGCGGCCGTAGAGGAAGAAGGGCCTGCCCCTGAGGAGCGAGCAAGGAGCAAGGCAAGGCTCGGGGCTTGTGGATTAGTCTGTACATAATTATCCTTTTTTGGGTCGGAGAAAAGCTGTGACTGAGCACGCGTGGACATGGATGGCATGGCGTTCGAGTGGTCTTGCTCAAGGGCATTATATTCTATTAACTGATTAATCCAGTCGATGAAACGCGGGGTGGGCGTGAATCCAGAATATCAATTATTGCTTGTTTGCGCCCTCCCTGCCCTTGCGATCTGAGTTTTTAGCCCCCCTAACCACCTTCTGAAAACGCACGAGGTATCATGAGTCGACTCTTTTGCCTTTTATCATTACACTGCTACATCGCATCTGCTCTCGGCTCTCCTGACCCTCAGTCCGCCACTCCGTCCGCGACACGGCGCGGCGGCGCAGAACGGCACTATCTAGCATCTACGGTCCCCCTTCCCCCCCACCCCTACAGAATCTCCATCTCGTCACCGGCCGCGAAGCCGAACTGGTTGTTCTGAATGGCGGCGATGCGGTCAAGCTCGTCCTGGTACTCCTTGCGGACGTCGGCGAGCGTAACGACGCGGCGCTTGGCACCTGACGCCGGCGCCGCCTCGGTCGCGACCCACGCCTGCTTCGGGTCGACGCAGCTGAGCGCGTTGATGAGCATCAGGTACTGGCGGGTGACGGGGGTGTCGAGGGCGTCGGCGCCGCCCTCCTCGCCGCCCGCCAGCACCAGGTCGCCCTCGCCGAGCTGCCGCAGCTTCTGGATGCGGTCGAGGAGCACCGCCGCGGCGCCGCGGTAGTCGTTGCGCCGGACGCGCCACGCGTACAGGATCTGGTGGTAGGGGACCCCCGTGACCACGTCGACCGTGTCGCGGCACTTGTGCGCTAGGATCTCGTCGACGGCGTTCTGAAGGCCCGGGAACGGCAGCTCGACCAGCTCCGCGTTGTGCAGGTTGTCGCACATCTTCTGGACGAGCTTTTGCAGGCACGAGTGTTGGAGGGCGCGGTCTTTCATCGCCACGAGCGTCGAGTGCGCCAGCTCGAACTGCGAGATGGCCGTCGCTCCGTTGAATAGACGACTCTGCATTTCTATCCGGACCACGTCCGCATCTGGCGTCTTGTTATTGATGAACTGCAGGGATAGCCGAGCAAACTCGACCACGAAGGAGTAGGCCTTCTGCTTCTCGTATAAGGAGACAATGTGGGCATAGTATCGTGGCAACCCTGCATACAGCAGATTCCATTCCGTGTCATTGAGCAAGCCGCTACTATGTCTGTCTTGTTCCTTATTCAACGATATGCCTAGACGATAAGTTAGCAAAGCACTGACGTTTAGTGCCCGTGGATAAACTTACTCATGCCATAGGCTGCCTTTTTGAAGTATGTCGCGGCGATAGTGAGATCTTTTAGGGCCAGATGGACTCGACCTTGGACATAAGTGGCAAACGGTGTCTCGTCGCATAGACGACTGAGCTCTAGGGCGAGGTCTGGTCTTTCTTGGATGAGCAAACCACATTGTATGAAATGGGGTTGCAGTTCGATATTGCTATTCGCTGCGCAGAGGTCTGCCGCAAGTTCTGCAATTGCCGAATGCGTAGATTCCGCGCTGTTGAATCCCAGGAGATGTGCCACGTTAGCTTCGAGAGCTGTGACTACGACGTGCTCATCAAACTGGCGCTTCGCGGCCAATGGAGATTCAGTCGCGGTCGAGTTATTTCTGTCTATCTTCGAAAGTGGTATCGGGATTTGGGTGCCGGACAGCCACCGAATGAGCTCAAGTCTTTGAAGAGAGTCGACTAGGGACCGGTAGACATGTCCGATATCGACTCGGTTGTGCAGGGCGTCTTCGGGTTGGTCGAACTCAAATTCCATATGAACCAAGAGAAGAAGTTGGCTAAAGCAGACGTTCCACTGCAATTCAGCTAGATCTTCAGCAGACTTGAGAGAAACCTTTAGTCCAAACTCAGTAAGAGGATAATGAGCATCCTTGGCTGAGGGTTGATTACAACATTTGATAAGCCTGTCGTAGAGGGGTGTTGACACGGCATTGAAGTTTTGGCCAAGGGCATCAGTTACCTGTGCGCACTCCTCGTCCGAAATCTGGCGCCAGAACCCTGCCTTGTCTGAGAAGAATTGGATTCGTTCGTAGTCCGTCTTGGTCGTCTGCTGGAACAGCTCGGAACGCAATACAGCATTGCAGATCTGTAGCATGCCATCTGAGAAGCAGTCCAGAAAGTTGCGTCCGGTAGAAATCAGAGTTGATAAGGAGTCGGGCGGATTTGGATAATGACAAATCGCCTCAAGGTCGCTGCACTCTCTGACGGCCGATATGCGATCCGCGCATACGATCCAGGGCATTCTCGACTCGGGCTCGTAGGCCAGGGCGAGTGCTTCCCCCCTAGGTTTATCCAGCTCGATCAGAATCCTATAGAATTTGCGCCACTGTGATTCACTCGAAGCTCGGAACTGCTCATTATCCATCTCGCCTGCTGATGTCCGACCCAAGGAAGATGTGGAGGCAATAGCAGAGCATATGGACTCGCCGAGACACCGGTTGTTGCGAGAAGACCTCTCTTTAGATCTGCCAATAGCGCGCTCATAAGCATTTAGCGCGGCTTCGATGGTAGCCCTCGGGAATTTCCCTGGGGAGAGTATGACCCGCAGCCATTTTTCCGTGACATCGGTAGGATCAGTCGGACCCGAAGTCTGCGCAGTCGAGATGGAGTTGTCAGAAAAGACGGTAAACCAGCGGTTCTTCCATGCATCGTAAATTTCATCTGTCTCAGGATTACCGTGTGGAATTATGAATTCCAAACGCTGAACCCTGTATGCCATGTTGTTCTTCCAGAGAACCCACATCTGGACTACACTGTGCAAGCCGTCGTCAAGTTCCTGATCCACGACGAAATCTGCCAGAGTCCACACATCGGATCCGGATGGAGGCCTGGGCACCAGATGGAGGTTTGGAAACATGTCGTCGACATCAACAGAGTTCGCATCGTCAGATCTCAGTCTCCAGAACTTGAACTCGCCGGATCCGACCGGCGAGTACGTAACACATAATCGCTCCCCTTCTATTTCCCCAACGACGCGGATTAGGTTTGTCTGGGACGGATCAAGTTGCCACTTCCCAGTCTCCTGGGGGTTCCTCTCGGCGTTTAGGAGATCCATGGCACCCAGAATTTGCCCGCTATTAAGATTCCAAATTCGCAGGCGATGGTCCAGACAGACTGTACACAGGAATGACGCGCCAGTGTTTCCCAGGCTCGTCTGAGCTGCAGCCGCGGCTGCAGTGAGATCCAAGTCCGGTCTGGTGCCCAGTATATTCCTGAAGCCGTGAACCCATCCTTTCGAATTATAGAAGGTCTCCTTCCACGGGGTCTGATGACCTAGGACCGCGTTAGAACCACGGGCTGCACGTGAAGAGGAGAAGTCAGATACTTTACCATTGAGTGTCTTGTTCCTGTCGAAGCGGACCAAGCCGCCATCAGACAGAGTTGCGATGAACTGGTCATTGTTGACGACGAACAGCCTGTACGGCTGCTTAATCTTCAGCGCACTGGACTGGTGGACTTTGCAAGCGTCTCCGAGGCCCGTCTCAGCAAACGAGCGCTTGCGAAAAGAATCGGGTCGCAGGAAGAGCGTGTATAACTGGTTGACGGTGTCGAGGACGAAGACGGTGAGCGCATCGTGGTCTTCCGGGTCGGTCAGGGCAACACATGACGGCCGTATTGGGTGCGGAAAGTGGAAGTTTAGAATGAGGTTGGCGTCGACGGTCTTGGGCGGGCGGAGGACGTCGATGGCCCGAATGCTCAAGACTGTGTCGTCTTCTAGGACCCGCCAGAGGAAGCTCTTAGGATAACTGTGATGCTTTCGGTGATAGGTCGAGGAAGCGGTGGCGCAGGTTCGGGCTCGCAAGTCATCGCTTTCTGCGTTTGCGTGCGATTTGTCTAGGGCGCCATTAGCTCGCCGTCGACTTCGTCCCTGGTTGACAGCGGAAGGGAGCTCTAAATCGACTACGAAGGCGCTCGAAGATGGCTCGAAATTTAGCCGCGTCTCCTTGTATGCCATCCTGAGTCCATGAAGGCCTGCGCTCAACCTATCGATTATGTATCGAGAGTAGACTTGGGCGCCCCGGTATTGCCTCGACGCGGTGAGTAGGTGGTTCGCAGAAGGTATTTTGGACGCGCGAATGCGAGGTCCCAATCAAGGTACTTTAGCTTCGTACTGCAGTTACCCGAGCTACGATTGAACGTAACGGGTCGCTGACAGGATTCTACCCAAGGTCTTACGGCCGTTTTGCAGCCGCTAAATACGGGTCCCAGCTGCCAGATAGGAATATGCAACAAAGCGATTCACGGCAATTCTAGAAGTACTCCAGCAGAAGAATTATGATAACTGTGCCTACTTCTTTATAGCAAGCATCTTGGGAGCCCACAATACGATGCAGAGTATGTACAGAAATAATTAATCTGATAAAAGCCAGGAAGACAACTGTATATGTAGGTGATAAGTTCCATACGCCGAAAGCCATGCATATCCCATCGTCATTAGTGTTCTAAACGTACATTCATCCCGCGCTTCGTGTCTGATGTCTTGCAGGACCGCGAAAAGCCACTGCCCTGCACATCGAATTACAGTTAATCCTTCTCCATGTCCTTTGGAGAAGGATCACCAATACCATCCTCATTGATCGCGAAGAGACAATCGCTTTCAGGCAAGCAAGGGCTGTCATAAATTTTGGCAATACGTGTCTCGCCACGGCCCTTCTTCAGACTGATTCTGGTTGTGCTTGCGTGAGCGATGATGTTACCGCCAATGGGCTTCTTGGGGTCGGGGTTAAACATAGCGCTAGGTCCGCCATCTACCTGCGCAACGACCTGATTGGTAATGACGACTGCGATCCCGAACTCGTCTGCTAGTCTTTGTAGGGTACGCATAAACTTTGCCAGATGGGTCTGACGAGACGAAAGTTCTCCCCGGCCCAGGAAGTCAGTCCGATACAGCGAAGTCGCACTGTCCACAATGAGAAGGGAAAATCTCGTCTCGCACATCATTGCCGACGCCTGATTGAGTAGTTGAAGTTGGTGGTCTGAGTTGTACGCTCGCGCATAGGCGACATTGTCGAGAACCTCCTCGCCGGAGAGACCGTAGCGGTTCGCTACGGCGAGTAGCCGTACAGGTCTGAAAGTGCCTTCGGTGTCAATATAGAGGCATTTGCCCTCACCACCGCCCATGTCGAAAGGCAGCTGGCAGGTGACCGCCAGGGTATGACAGATCTGACTCTTGCCAGTGCGGAATTCGCCGAAGAGTTCTGTCACTGAGCCCGTCTCGATACCACCAGCCAGTAAAGTATCCAGGTTCTTCGACCCAGTCGTGATTGAGATGAGTTCGCTTCTTCGCTGATGCATCTCAGTAGCCGTCGTGAAGCCCATAGGAACTAGCTTAGAAGCTACTCAACTGTTAGATGATGCGCATAGGAACGGCAAATTCGTAAACCGGACTGACTGACCTTCCGCAAGGATCTTGGCCGCTTTTTGCTCAGAGATGCCCTTTATCTGTTCAAGAGTCCGCCTCGGAGTATAAGCAACCGACTCGACTGTCTGATAGCCCCCATCGATAACCAACTGAATATCACGCTTTGTAAGACCCGCGAGGCCCTTACAGGAAATCTGTTAGCACGGCAAAACACACACACCGCTCAGAGATAAACTTACTTCAAGCGCACTGAGAGGTGTTGGAGCGCCAGGGCCAGTCATGCTGCTCTCGTCACCCATCTGGCCATCCTCGTATTCCTCCGCCATTTCTTCACGCAATTGGGTATATTTACAAGATTGGCGATCTCGTCAAACCTCGGAACAGACAGAAAGAGAAACCAGCTTCACAGGATAGGGACTCAGAAAATTAGGATAATGAAGATGACGAAAGAAGCAAGTCTGGAGTATGACACACTCGATTAATTGTCGTAAGAACGCGTCGACGCGGCTGTGGTTGGCAAACTTGGTAGCGGAGAAAACAAAATTAGCGACGGAAATCTTGCGCGAAATCACGTGAGCATCAATCTAACTTGACAGGTAGCAATGTGTTGGGCATAATCGGAATGACCGGTACAAAGAAAGGCGGAACCCGCGATGGCGCCACTAATGACATTGTTCCCTACATGTAGGTACCTGAGTAGTTAAGTTCTAATCGTCAGCGCTTTAACCGCAGGCCTGACTACATAGCCAACTACCGCATCAAAACCTACAAAATCGTAAAATAATATTTGGAAACAGATATTACCTGCCCCAGTTGGTACTTTCGGCTCGCTTACACACAGCTGGATCCCAGCTTTTGAACAGAGTACGTCTAGCAGCACATATCTGGACCATTCAGCGCTACGCAAATATAAACCGGCGAGAACGTCTAAAACAACCGGGGACAGCTGGAATTTAGCCTGCACCATCTACACAAGGCGCTTGCATTTGACTACGTTCCAGAGATTACGTACGCCGTATGCCATCAATGCCAATTTCGATGGTCATCACGGGGAAAAGCGACGGTGCGAGGTCGTATTTAGATAGGTTCTATTAGCGTGGACACGCCTAACCGTGTGCATTGATTATCATTTATCTCTCAGAGAGTACCTACTTATTAATAAGCTATCCCCATCATCATCCGTCGAACGTCCGCTCTGCAGAACAGTAATAAGAGCATTCATTTCTCAAGAGATCCCTCTCATCGCCGTTCCCCCCTTGCTAACGCCGTATGCGGTCCCTTCCTTCATGATGCAAGTACCAGTCAGTAATCAATCGCCTGAGCAAGATCCCTCTCTACATTCTCCGTGCATGTGGCGGTGCAGCTGAGATTTGACTGCGAATCGCACCATGCTCGATGACAAGCGAGCCATTCGCACACCAACTCCGTGTCCTTCTTTCGCCAAGGCACACCCGTATGCACAACATTTTACGTTCTTTTTGAAGCCGTTAAATTCATGGGCGGTCGTGACCCTTCTTCTGGAGTTTGTTGGAATGCCTATTGCGGCTTCTATCCCATTCGGCGCTTTCCACGTCCGCTTGGTTGTCGGACCTGCTGAAGGTCCCTGCCGGGAGGACCTCGAACCCGGCATTGACTCTCCTAGACGATGTATTCGCGTGTGTTTCGCCAGAGTACGAACGCTGAGGGAACCGAACCTGCGAGTCCGTAGATCCGTATGAATTGTTCGGGCGGTGGCTAGCCGCCTGTGATTCGCGGCTCGGCGTCCTCTCAGACTCGCCGCTTTCGAATGGGTTTCTCTGCTCGGGTGTCCCTGGGAAATAGTCACCCTTTTCGGGGAAGTCTAGAGTCGGTGACGACGGCTCTGGGTCCTCAAAAGGACTTCGTTTCCGCTGGGGCGGAACCGGGGATCGATCCTGGTATTTGGAGACCGGAGCCAGACTCTCTTGAATGCTGTTATCAGAAGATCCTGAACCGCGCTCTTTTGGCCTATACGAGCCGTGCTGCTCTGTCGACCATGACATGGTTGGGGTGTAAGTCTCGAGTCTTGGTAGTCTGGCGGAGTCCCCTTCTAGCTGACGCAACGAACCGAGACGAGTCGTTTCGGTAGACGTATTCGGTTGGTGGTACGGCGCGTGCGTCGGTTTGTAGGTCGACTGTGGTCCTACCTGTATCGACCTCAAGGGCGCGTGCACGGCGTCGTTGTGTTCGAGTAGGCTTGGTGTCGGGCTCTGACCTGGGGTCGGCTGTACTTCGGTGACTGCAGTCGTAGGTGACCGAAGACCGCCACTTATGGGAACGGCCTTCTCCTTTCCTTTCGCCTCGCCAACGCTGCCGACGAGGGTTTCGGATTCAGCAGGGGTTCCAGGCCTCGAGATCCAGATGCCATCGACCTCTATGCCGCTCTGGATGGCACGAACACCAAAAGGGATATCTACACGCTTGCCGACAGGAAGACCGCTCCGGCGCATGTCCTGTTGCCGTGCCTGCTTCTCTAGGTCGAGGACTACATGTTTCCTGAGTATTCGACTCGTATACCAGAGCTTGACCAACCCAGCACAGAAGACGACTATGATAGCACAGGCCAGCACCTTCCCTAAGTTAGTGACCATTGATACAGAGTGGGTATAATAGGGAAGCTCACAAAGGTCATCTGCTGCCATAGCTCCCACGGGACAAAAAATGTGCCCGCCATTGTTGAGATGCTTGTGCTAGGTGATGTCGATCTATGCAACGAGGGAAAGAGGAGGCGAACTTCGAGGTATTTGAATGACTTTAGCGCAACGGAAGCACGAATAAGCGCTCAAAGAGCACGTTGCACAGCCAGGTAGGTATGTTGAAGTTAAAGGTTGCTAACTGCCCACGCTACCTCAAGTTGAGTCTTGTGACGTGGAGGTAACAGCAGTCAAGCTTGAAGATAGGGTGGCAGGTAGAGGCAAGTACGATTCGGCGCCTGTCCTTTGGGCGTACTTCCCTGTGATTATCGGTTGATGCGAAGCTGAAAATGCAACATCCAATAGTTTCCTGCCAGACAGATACGAGGAGGCTCAGGACGCTGTGGTCCAAGAAGGGATTTCGTACTCGACCCAGTCGAATAGTCAATTACATCAAGCCACGATAGGGCTCGACCAGATGCCACGAAACAAAACAAAATGGACCCGGATGTCTATCAACTTCCTTGGGAAGTCTCTTTTCAAAAGAGAAATCGCTGGGCGAACGGCATACCCAGAGTTTGAGGCGAGAAGGAACGCCGATCAGGGCAGCCCTGCTGCAGGGACAACCGGCCCGATATATCTGGCAGCAGCAGGTCCTGCGACGGCCCAATACACTCCTTGCAAGTGTTCTTTGTTGACCACCAGGTCGGGATCTTGCAGGGTCCGCACAGTAAAATTCCCGGGTTAGGAGGTGGGACGAGAACGAGCCGGCAATATATTGAATGGCAAGCTGTACAAGCTTGGTCTTGAAACAGACCAATAAAACGATTCGGTGAATATAGCCGGTACAGGGACAGCACGTTGCTGAACGAAAGGACAGGATCAAGGGATCCAACCGGTTTAGCGAGAGACAAACACCCGGGGGATGCAATGGCAATAGTAAATGTAGGAGTGACAGAAACTTGCGAGTTTGTTTTTCGTGGGCTGTGTAAAAGCAGGACGGTTTTTGTATGTATGTATAAGACAGGAACACGGGTGCCAACAGTATGGCATCATGGACTCATCTCATAGGCCCGGCAGTTGGGATACGGGAGGTATAATACGTATGGCTTCCTACGACGGGAGGTACCTGAACTGGGTCTACCAGCTCTTTCGCATTGGACGAAAATTCTATAAGCACAGGTACGGCCAAGTATAGGCTGGGTATGAACAGGAACCTGTGTGAAGATTGCTACGTTGAACAAGAGGCGCCGTTTGCTCCATTGGTCGAAGTACATCAGATAGTATGTGCTTGTGCTGTGCTGGCGCTGAGGAAAGCGCTCCCGAGGTTTCTTCCAGGCTTGGCCAGTTGCGCCGTCGAGATCGATCCACCAGGTTACTTGCCATACCTGACACAGCAAACCCACCGGCCTCTTCTTTAGTTGGATATGAACTCCAGATAAAAAGAGGCCGTGGCTCCCCGCTCATCCAATTAAAGTCAGACGCACCTGTAGATCCTACCCCCGCGCTTCGCTGAGTCCTGAGACACAACGAACATATTCTTTGCTGCGGCAATGGAAACAAATCGTTCACAGAGTACCGGTAGTTAATCGACAAACCCCGGTTCATGTTTGCCAGCAGAGAGTGAATCAGCCGGATGGACGAACCAACTGGCAGGTCTGATAGACCTGCATGCTTTCCTAATGCGGGCAGGGAACTACCGCGTGGCGTCTCGACCCTCTCTCGCTGGCAGGAAACTGCACGCATATGCACGCTGGGAATACGAAGTCTCTTTCTTTCTCTAACCGCTTGGCACTCAACCTCCTGCATGGCGACCACATGTGCCTAGACGGGACCACTGACCATATACGGCCTTCAGATGGGGTTCTCGTACCGAACGCTGGGTCGACGGCGGCTTGGTCGACGGACTTAATCGATCCTTCTATAAGATGAAAGCGTTTATCTATACCATCTGGAACATGCCTTTCCTCTTGGGGTCCGCTTGGTTAACCGTGTCAGGAATCGAGCACCGATACTACGTAAGTACAGAATCGCAATCATCCCTTATTTAGGCTAGCATGGTGCTACTTCAGGTTTAGTGAAGTCTTCTACCACGCCTTTTACCCGCCCCACAAAAGCTAATCTGATGATGGATCTGCCCGCGTTTTTAGTGGGTATCGTGCGTCACTAGTGCGGTGAGAAAACACGAATCCCGCGCCCACATGAAAAGACGAGGTCCCGACTGTGCCTATTATCCCTAACTAGAACCTTAACTATGGATCTCGTTATGCATAAGAGCAGCATGTGTCATACTAAGTGCCGTCTGGCCGGAAGGTTGAAGCGGACGCATCTAGGATCTAAGCATGCGGGCTAACCAGTAGGTCAACTGCTATATAAAGCTCGTCATTACAGTTTTCGTGCGTGCTGTGGATCATGCCTCCCTTGGCCATACGACTCCCCGGTCTGTCGTTGCACGAAAACTTTTCTTCCCCCTCTTCGAGCATTCCAGATTCATTATGTACCTGCTCAGGGACACTCGTAAATTCTGGTCTCTGCAGCTGAGGCGTCCAAAGTTCAATGCAACCCCCCTTGTCATCCCACCGTCACGCCTCAACCGTGCTATATCAAATCAACCGCTACCTCGTCCTCGTATCTAACGCTTTTAGCAGACAGGATGATAGTAGGGTTGCGTGTAGCGAGTTGGGTATGTTCTAAGTCGGAATACAAATTCGGTTTCCTTTTCAAGAACTTTTAGTTTCGATCTACTGGAAACATGACCGGACTCTTTCCAAGGGTCTAGATCACTCAGGTGCGATATATGGTATGTTTCAGGTCACGGCCACCCCTTTTTTTTCTGTAGATAGCCAAGCATACATATAGGTATAGGCGCCGGACAGACAGACGTCCAGCGTCGTATTGCCAGATCCTGATCCTCAGAATAAACTCGCAGAACCAGGATTATTAGTTGACACCCGTTGAAACTTATGAACCAGCAGCCGCCAGCCAACCTAGGTGGCCAATGCATTCCTTTACAGCAGAAGAGCTACTCACAACTGGAATATGGAAACCAACAAACGTCGCCAGAA
This sequence comes from Monosporascus sp. CRB-9-2, assembly GCA_004155915.1. Classification (NCBI taxonomy): domain Eukaryota; kingdom Fungi; phylum Ascomycota; class Sordariomycetes; order Xylariales; genus Monosporascus; species Monosporascus sp. CRB-9-2. Next base: position 79,898 of record QJOA01000073.1, on the reverse strand, counting down.
GGCACTCGTGAGTCGTAGACATTTGACGAACCAGTCATTGCATGATCCTTACGTAGAGCCCCGTGCTGTAAAAGCCGTCCTCCGAACATGCCCGCCGAGCCGCTTCAGCCTCGCCATTTCCCGTACCGAGTACAATTGCCGAACATTCGCCCTCGACCTACGAAAGGGGCTCGAGAGACTAACGGTTCATTTCCACAGCCAAGAACGGCGGAGGTCGCACAATAATTCGAATTCTTCAATTTGCGGTGTTTACCTCCTTCCGACGCTACAGCTACCGCGGCTCCGAAGATCATGCGTATGTCGCTCCTCGGTCGAGGTATCCGAGCTGACACGTCGTTACCTGCACTACAACCTAATAATATGTGCATTGTACGATATAAAACCCCATACAGTAAGCCGTATTGCCTTATTTAGGGGTCTATTGGTGATCTCTACGGAATATAGTAGAGCATACGCGACGTTGTGCGACCCGAGACCACCACCTGGTTGCGTCCACTGTAAGCCCCTTTTACGCTTAGCATCCCGAAGTGTAATACCATTATTGTGAATTCGTAGAATCGGCCTATTCCTGGCGTCCCATCCTTCACATCCTCCCCATTTACCATGCTGCGCGCTCCTGGCTGGCCCGGTGCCCCCTAACTTACTGTTTGTTATACGACGATCAGTACGCAGGAAGCAAGGGCAACTTTGGAATCCGTTGGGGGGCTGATTATTAGCTACCTACCTTAGCAAGCGGGCTTATGATGTAGATCCCGCGCACTGCGCTGACTACAGCATGCCGAGTTCGGCGTCCTGTGTTGAAAGAGAGCCAAGAAATAAAGAGTAAGAAAAGAAAGAAAAAGACCTCGGCGACCTAATGGTAAGAAGAAGAGATCGATATCCGGGTCCGCTACCTAAAATACATCGCCAAATCGACCCGTTAGCTGACTAGGGAGAGGCGCCTAAAGAAGAGTGCTAGCTACGTGAGTGCGGCTGGAGAAGCCGGACTTCTTGGTTGGTGGTGGGTTATCAATTTCCATGTGTTTGCACGGGGTGAGACAAACATCTGGGTATCCGCCTAGGCAGCTAGCATTCAGCCGTATATTACGCAAGGAACAAGAACATGTTAGGAAACACTTCGCTGTCCCGGCTAGTAGGTATGTCGAGAGACGTGCGGGTGTCACAGGAGGGCCGGCTGAGCCGTGAGGCTCGCGAGACAGGGGGCTTAAAGGGTAGGAGGTTATATCGTTCGGTCGCGAGGCTGAGTAAGTAATAATGTCGGTCCAGCTGAATATGTGGCTTGCTCCTCACGGTAAGCAAGCGCTACGCTGTTGACACCCCCTTGCAGTTGCGGAACTCAGGCTTCCCGCCACATGCTTCCTCTTAACTACGTGACCGCCATGGCGGTGTGGTTCCGATGCCATTCGGACACATCGAGATTGAAGCACTATTACCACTAAATGAGCTGTACACATGTATTCAAAGGTAACTGGAGCATCTCAGCTTCTCCGGATATAGTCTTAACACCCATCCAGCCATCTACCTCCTCCGCTTGCCCCCTCCGCCGCCGCCATCCGCGTCCTCGCCCTTGCGCTTCCTGCCCTCCTTCCTCCAGTACTCCTGCTTCTCCTTCTTCTCGCGGGCCTCCTTTTTCTCGCCCAGCTTCTCCATCTTCCGGCGGAACTCGGCCCGCTTCTCCTCCTTCTTGGCCCGGCGCTTGGCCACCGTGTCCTTGCGGATCGTCGTGAGCTTCTGCATGAGCGCCCGCGCCTTCTTCTCCTCGCCCCCGAGCACCACCGCCCGCTTCTGCATGTACGTCTTGTGCGACTGGGGCTTCATCTGCACGATCTGCGACTTGAAGGGCAGCTGCGCCGCGAGGGCGCGCGGGACCTTGAGCGGGTTGAAGTGCCGCGTCGGCCGCTCGATGGCCCGGTACCGGCTGTTGGGATCTTGCGGCGCTGCTATTCCTTGCGCGTGACGTACTTCTCCGGTGAGTCGCATCGGCAGCCACCCGCCCAGAAGGTTGGTGCAAGGATTATAGAAGCGATGAGGCTTGATAGGGTACCTACGGTATCTCACGTTAGCAACTACCTCGGCCAGATAGCTTGGGGAATATGCAAGAGCTTTAAGTCCCGTCTCAAAAGGCGAACTCACCAAGCACGAAGGAAAACCAGGTCGCTCATCAGTATCTTGTCCTCAAACGTAGCTCGGAAATGACCCTCAGGCTTTGACAGAGCCCGCTTGATCTGTCCCCTAGCGAAGAGTTAGCGGTTACATGTAGCCCCAAATGCAATAAGAACTTACCGAATTCCGGATACGGTCTTGATCGCGGCGCCCTCAAACTTAGCGATCTCGAGAGAGCTGTTGAACATATCTTTGATGAATGCGGTGTTCTTGAAGACCTTGTAGGGTGCGCCTGTGAGCTTCAGCTTCTTCACAATCTCCGTAGATTCGTCGACGGATAAGACAGTGCCGGTAGCAGCTATGCGGAAACCAGGATTTGCAGACGAGAAGGACTGGAAACAGCAGAATCCAGTATTGGGTGCAATTAGGGGACCATATATTGTGCTATAGTGGTTTGTGAGCTATAAGTTCTCGAAGAAAGCGCTCCGGCATGCTTACCCGAAGCAGTGCATGTGCTCGGGGGTGTATTTGAGCATTCTGTTCCTCGTTCTCGAGTCGGATATACCTATACTCAGTTAGTTGCGTCCCAGCCAAGCGTCGTTATACGGCCACGGCTGTCCTTTGGTCGTTTGACTTACTGTAAATTGGGAGGGTTTGGAACCTTCTCCAGCCGAGGGAGAAGATTAAGGGATCGTTGGTTTTCAGGATTTTCTTATGCCACCTATGTCTTTTGATGCGGACCTGGACAAAGCCGAATCGCTCTTCTAACGCAGAAAGTCCACCGATGATAATCGGCATCCGGGCCTGGAAGTTTTTGACAAACTCCGCGGGTATTCCGTCGAGGACGAACTTGGCATATTTGCCGGCCTTGAAACCCTCAATCGCAACTCTTTGGCGCTCGTCAAGAGCCTCGAGCTCGGCGTTGTTGATGTCCTGTTGCCTCTGAAGTAGACTCTTTTGGGCATCGTACCATTCATCTTCGCCAAACTCCTGGCCATCTCCCCCTTCTCGTTTAGCGGCCGCCTTGTCGTTAAACAGGCCTTCGCGATCCTCCTCCTCGAACCTAAGTTTAAGCTCTTCTTTCCTTCGAGCGTTCTTCTCTCGCTCTGCTTCTAAGCTTGCTGCTGGCTCTGGTTCTGTCTTGTGTTGTTCTCCGGTTTCAAGATCCTCAAATTCACCGTCTCCCTCATCATCCTCGTCATAGTCTTCGCCATCTTCATCTTCATTATCGTCGTCGTCACCAAATCCATCGGCATCGCCATTTCTCCCATTCGAGCTCGCTGTCGTGAAGCGCTGCCGGAGCATCTCGACATTTTCAGTCGATGACCACTTAGCAGCTAGATCCTCGTAGTCGTAAACAGGTATTAACCGGTCTTCCGATGCAGCGCCGTCGTCCTCTTGCTTCGACTTCTTGAAAAAGTCTTCGTCTTCGGATGCTTCAATGTCCTCTTCCTCCTCATCTGCCTCGATTTCGCCCTTCCATCTCTGGAGAACCTCATCGGCGGTCAGAGAGTTGTCATACATGAGGCGCGCGAGATCGGCGGTCCTATATGATGGTCGACCTCCATGAAGTTGTCGTGCTTTGCCTGCCAGGTCGTCTTTCCACCGCAAAGCCGCCTCTTCTTCATCATCGTAGCCATCCTCAGATTCGCCTTCGACGTCGTCACCTGATAACGAGCCCAGATCTGAGTCACTATCGGCGAATGTGACATCGTCCTCTTGGCCGTCCTGATCTTTCTCCCTGCGAAATACCTTCCCTAGCTTCCCTTCATCAAACTCTGCTTCCTCGTCAGAGCCGAGCTCATCTTCCCCGCTGACGAAGCCTTCGTCCTCGGGAATCTCCTCGTCATCGCCTTCGTCCCTTTCAGCAAATCTGACAGTGCGCGGTTGCTTCCGTCCAGAGTCCTCCTCTTCTGGAATTTGTTTCACCTTTTCGGCCCCGCGGAAAAGCTGCACTCCGTCCTCTGTTTGTCCTAGCAGACGTCGTTCGGCTTGAAGGCCGATGATAAGCTCTTCACCCTCGCCACGCTCCACGTTTTCGGTGTCTCTGTCAAAATTGAATCCCTTTTCCCGGGTGATCCAGATTTGGTCGCCGTCAATCTTCAGGCCACTCCTATCCGCCATAGGAGCGTACAGCCGTTTCTCCTTCTCGTCCAGTCTCCTTCTCGCCGGCTTACCGCTTGCTTTCTCCATAGCAGGAGTCGGGCAAGGGTCTGGAAGAGCCTCTATATCCCGGACTGTATAATCGCCCAGTCCGGGGATATGCACGCGTTGCCTCTGGGCGGAAAAATTAGTTCCTCGTAAATAACCGGACAGAGCAACCGTTCGATCGCAGTTTTCATCCTCTTCAATCTTTGTGGGATGTGTGACGTCTCGGAAGCTGTCGATGATTGCGTACGGATGGGAGTTCCTCCAGATAAGGGGCCGGGGGTTCTTCATAACAGATAGGAAGCGGGACAAGTTATGAACCTCCCTATCCGGATAGCGGCCGTTTATAACACCGGACAGGTAGAACAGATGTGCGCCTTGGTACAGCTCACTCCATAATCTGTGTTTTAACCTCTTCTTGGCGTCCTTTAACGTCTGCGGTTTTCGAAACAGATCCAGATGAGTTAATATACCGAAAACATTGCCCGGCATTCCGGTAGCGGCTAGGATGTTGAGGAATTCCATAGTCTCCATCTCGAAACCAAAGTTGCCATCTATCATAAGAAGAACGATATCAGCGACCTTCGCAATATCGACCATAGCCTCGAGCTCATTAGGACATTCGACAAAGGTCAGCCGCTGCTTCTTCGAGGTAACAACGGTAATGGGACCCTGAGGCTCGCTAATTGTCTCCTTCGCATATCGACGGATGAGCGACTTCAAGAGCGTAGTCTTTCCGACACCGGGCGGGCCGACGAGGGCTACAAGTCGTGGTGGAGGTTCATCGGGGAGTCTGTCGGCAAGCGGGACATGCAGCCGCTTCTCCTTGACATCGTGGGATCTAGCAGCAGCCCTTTGGAGCTTGCCAGGGTTTGAGAAGGCGAAAGCCTTGGGGTTGTGAGCTGCGCATTCTGTCAGCCATATCAAAGATGCAAGTCAGGGGACAGGAAGGCGATATATAAGTACCTCCGGTAGGTTTCTTTTTCTCCTTAGATTTGCGATGAGGCTTGTGGGATTGGTCCTCCATGTTGGCAAGAATGAATGCGCCTTGTCAACGCAAGCACTCCCGATTACAAAGTCTTGGGTCGCGCACCGTTGATGGCAACATCAAACGAACGAATGCTCTCCAGGGACCAAAAAAGTTTCGGGATTGTCTGCTTATCTCCCTTATCATGTTATCGATTAAATCTTGATGCGGGATGGTGGGGCTACCGAAGGTACAAGGACAAACAGGTGCGCTATTCTTTCTCCCGAGTCCCGGACTCCGGCCATTCAGCCTGATGTCTCACCTTTGACGTACTAGGTACCAAGGGAGACTCGAGGTTCTGATTGGCGATGCTGCCACTGGCATACTGTAGATATCCCCGGCAGCGTCTGATACCCACACACAAGATATACGGCGCTTACGGGCGTGATAATCGCTGCGGTTTCGTAACAAGCACCTGTTATTCAGCAGGCTCGTATTAGCGTTCCATGTACATCCATGTAAGTCCGTAGAGGTCTTGTATATGCATGTATGGGTCTATGGGTCAGGGACAACTATTATTGTTTCGTATGGAGGTGTGCTCCCTTGACAAGATGGATCCATTGGGTATTACTAAATACATCGTTCGCACAAGATAGTTGGGCACGCACATGTCACCCTATAGTAATAAGTGTTGCAAGGTCCAGATCCGTGTGGGCAGACACATGGCAAGCTACCGGACTCTATCAAACCTTACGTAGCGCTAGGTATACAATGTAGCCCAATAAGGTGGTGGCCGAAGGGGTCGTACCGGATGGAAGGCGGATACGTCATCCCGTCAACCAAGCCCGAAGGCCTCCCATAGTATCCTATGATTCCTATATTCTTGCTACCTACCTTTTTACATGGCATGTATGTAGCAGCGCTTAACCTATTATATACGCGCGTTACACTGCTGACTGAAGCCGCCTTGACGTCTTTAAATTCGCATGAATCCCCTCAGTTCACCCATCTGTCAAAGGAATAAACGTGTTCTTCTACAACAACGCCTCGTACTACCCACACCAGTGTGCCAACGTTTCCTCAGCGACTCCAAGAGACTATCTAGACGTCCATTTCATACTTCGTTCCCCGCCAGGATGCCTACCTACATTGTAAGAATGGTCCCATCGACGAGGCCATGTCCCTAGGATGCGTAGCTAAGGGTTCAATTTCTATAGGTTACCTGCAAGTCGGATGCCACCCCCGAACAAGTGGCCGCTGCGAAGAAGCATGCTGAGGACCAGGGCGGAACCATCCGCCACGAGTACAACCTCATCAAGGGCTTCTCGTAAGTTGTCAACCCTTCAGTAGAGACTGAGATTTAGTGGAGGTTCCCTTGCTGATATCATCCCTCCGTAGCGTTGAATTCCCCAAGGATTCGGTCGCCACCCTGGAGTCCAACGAACATGTCAAAACTGTCGAGCAGGACCAAGAGATGAGGATCCAATAAATGAGGATATGCGATTCATAGTTGGGTATGGCCTGGAAGCGCTTTGTTTCGAGGCCGACAAGCCTGGATAGTAGCAGGTGACTGACTACATCGATGTTGATGGTGGGGTATCGCGGGGTGATAAGGACTTATACGTTTTCTAGTTCTAGGTACCTAGCCGCCTCCTACGTAGCCATTTTATTTCTATGGGTTCTCTTTCAAACGGTCTTTTGCGGCATGAATATGATGCATCAATAATAGGTATCTACGAGCCAGACGTTGAATCTACAATCTCCATCTATTTGAGGGGCGAGGGAGTATATCTATCCTTCTGAGCAGCACGTGATCTACATCGTACGTCGATCGGTTAGGTTCGGCAATGGACATAATACTGTAATAGGTGCCCATGTATTGACTCCACTTCCACTGCCTTCAATCTTGATTGCAATAAGCTTTGGTAATAGTGGATGAATGCTTGTATTTACCTAATAAGATAGACCTCCGAAGTACATCCCGCTATGACTTATAACGGCAACTTTTTAACATCATACCTAAGCCTTCACCTAACTCGGTACCTGTAGTACTTCGTACTCGATTCCTCACCGCCGATACTCACAACATCATGCCGCCATGAATGCCAAACGCGGGCCATTGCGGTGCTTCACTACCCCCAATGCCTTAAGCAACAAGAGAATATTCCCTTCACCCACCAGGTTCTTATCTTCCTCGCGATCACATGCTCCAGACCACCACCATCCGTCTGCTCACAAACGGTCCCATCCGCCGCGCACGGCTGTAGTCACCGATGATGAGATCGCAAAGCTCGCCTCCAAGCCGCAGCACTCTCTGAGCCTTGCTGACTTAGTCAAGTAAGCCTCATTGCAAATTATCCCAGACTCGTAGCTCCAATAAATCATTAGCTGACCTGGTCTGCTTACTCTCCATAGACATGGCCGCCCGCCCCTCTCAACAGAGGCATTGTACTCCTCGGCCAACTTCACCCTCTCGCTCCTCCCCATCCGCCTAGCCAAAAGGATTCAAGCGCTCCGGAACCTGCCTTTCATCGTTGTTTCGAATCCGAACATCAACAAGATCTACAACAACTACATGCACTCGCTTTCTACTCTTCTCCCGTGGCAGCACCGTACTATATCGAACCTCGATGCAGAAATACGCTTCACGAGTGTCCTTGCCGAACTGGTGGCCACTCATGACCAGACGATTCCTATCCTAGCTGTACGTGGCGTCCCTCCGCGCTTCCTGTGCAGGTACGGATTCCTAACGTATAGCAGAAAGGGTTCTTGGAATGTCGACGGTATATCTCGCCCCCGGAAGTTACCAAGTTCTTGGACACGCATCTGCGAACACGCATTGGTACGCGGCTCATCGCGGAGCAACACATAGCTTTACACTATAGCAGCGCACCGCATTTCGACCCATCTGCTAGCCCTACGCCTTGCCCGGAACATCCGACCTTCATTGGCGTCATAGATACGGCTCTCTCCCCGGCTGCCATTGTTGACTCGTGCGCAGGCTTCGTGGCCGACATCTGCGAGCTTAAGTATGGTGTGCGGCCGCATTGGATCATTGATGGCGAGCCCGACACCACATTCGCCTTTGTGCCTATGCACCTCGAGTATATAGCTACCGAGTTGCTCAAAAACGCCTTCCGCGCAACCATAGAAAACCGCCAGACCCGCGAGCCGATCGTCATCACCATCGCGCCGGAGCCACCCGACGCTGGACCACCGAGGGTGACGCTGGATCCTCCCGCCGAGGACAAAGGTGCCTTCAAGAGCGACGCCATCAAGCCGCTCGACGATAATGCGCCGGGCGTGACGATCCGCATCCGGGACCGAGGAGGGGGCATTGCCCCAGAGGTACTACCGAATATCTGGAGCTACAGCTTCACGACGTTTAACGAGGAGGACGACTTCCCGAGCGACGGAAGCAGTCTCGACGCGCTGGGCATCATATCCGCCTCGAGCGGGGGCGGCAGCTCCATCGCGGGGCTGGGTTACGGGCTGCCGCTCAGCCGGGCATACGCCGAGTACTTCGGCGGCGGCATCGCGCTGCAGAGTCTGTACGGCTGGGGCACGGATGTGTACCTGAGGCTGAAAGGCGTAGGCAAAATTCAGTAATCTCCGCCGGAATTGGGCATCAGTTGTCCAGGGGCGCTAGATTGTGGGCCGCGCGCAGGTATATACGGCATAGTATAATAAACTAGGAAGAACACATCTTCCCCTAGCATAGTGTGGTATTGAGTATAATAAAGCGTGGCGTTTTGCTTTTCTACTTGACGCCCCAGGGGCAGCGGTCGCTATATATATATATATATATATATATATGGCCGTGCTCTACGATAAGGTACGTACGGAGGTAATGAATCTTCCCTGCCGGTAGATCACTTCCGTACCAAAGGTAAGCAAAACACACGCAGCACTCCGCCAGTTTCCGCGAGGCTGCAGTGTTGGAGTCAGGGGATGTGTATCATGCCTCCCTAACCTACCGCCAGCTGCCCGGTTTCCGCGCAACGGTCCGTCTCGAAACCAGGCTTTGTCATTAAAGCATATCTATATAGCCCTTCTTAGAATACGCTATCATGATCATCTTCACCCTTTCTACTTCAGAGGGGAGAGAGCATACATAACAGGCATCTGAACCCTCTCTACAAAGAGAAAGAGGGGGAGGGTTATCAACCCGTGTGGCCGTCCGTATCATAATCACACCATGAAAGTTCGCAGATTCCTACCTAGGCAGGTACGTGTAGGTAGGCGGGTAGTAGGGGTATGTACCGTCGAGGGAAACTTAGAAGGAGAGTGGACGGTCTCTCCCCTTATCCGAAGTCCGGCTCCATGCTTCTTGGCCCCGTAGGTCTGCTCTGGCAACGGACTACCAAGCTACTTGCCCTTCCGAAGATGGGGGGGGAGGAGAAAGGGGGTTATCATTTCGAAACATTCATGGACGGTTGACATTGCACTAGAAGTCATCTTCCGACTTTCCTCGATTCCCTGTACTCCTACCGATCTATGCTAGGCTCCTGTTTTCCAAAAGAAGGAGGTGTCATTGAGTACTACGGAATTTCATCGTATTTGCTTCTAGCCACTGTCGGACATTCTTGTCCTCCTTGAGCGTCAGCTAAGTCTATTGAGTTTATTTATTACGCCTCGACGCCTTATTGCGAGTCTATAGATGAATCTGGCAGCGGGGATAATTAGTTGATATGTCAAGCTCACAAGGTAACGCCTTCTACGGGTGATTCACGACTTTTGAGGGGGCCACTCTCCAGCACTTCGATCTCGACATGTATGCCCCCCGGCTCAAGGTGTGGACCCGCTTCTCTTCTCCCCCTTTCCCCTTTATCCGCCACGGATCGGCTTATCCGTACTGCTCGTTATACGTTGTATCTACTCCAAGATCGACGCGTCCCCGGGTGGTCTAACCTAGGTAATCCCCGGCTAGATAAGATCCCCCGCCACTGGGTGGTTTGGCTGTGCATGCCATTCGAGTCTGATCAAGCGACACCGGCTTGCCCTCGATTCCTACCTAGGTAGGCAGATCAAGCGATCGAGGTGTCGTCCCCGGCGTGCGCGCGAAGACTAGATAGATCCACTTCTTCACAGCCCCGCCGTGGTAGCGTCCGGATGGGTTTTGGGTAGGTCGGTACTCGACGGTGCAGGCGAAACTCGGGGCTTCCCATTCCTGCTCTAAAGAAGAGAACCTCTGAAATGGCGGAAGCGGAGACACCGATCACCATGGCTCGTTTGTGCGACGCCCGCTCGCCGTATGGGGGAAGCGTCGTGCCGTGCGTAAAGCGGCGCCCTTCCCGTTCGTCCCGCGCGTAGAAACGGATCGTGGGACGAGGACGGCCCGTACCCATTTCCTGACGAGGCGGCGCGACAAGATTTTGACTGTCAAGCGTCTTAAGGCTTTGCCGGACTTGGGAGGTCGATCGAACACGGGCATACAGCACCGATTCTCCTGGTCACATTGTACTTGCTAGACGAGGAGAATGCCGTCTCTAGCTGAGATAGCCCGACTGCAGAACACGGAGAAGAATTTACATCTCGGACCCGGACCGCGGGTGACAATGGCACACGGTATGGGAGCTACAAGGTCAAGACGGGACGAGATCCGACTTATCTCGAGGGTGCTCCCAGGCATCTTACACGGTGCCGGCATCAGTATCACCGCCTAGCGGCTTAATCGTCTGCAATGTTCATGCAGGGCGAAGTAGATGAACAATAAGTATAACTATTTGATTGCAAATTTAGCTTGGAAGGACCCGTCGCAACGCCGAAAAACCAGTGTCCCGAAGCCACCCCCATCTTTCGCTCTTCAGACCGATTAGACACAAAGCAATACGCTCTACGGATACTCATTATTATGCAAGTGTGTGTGTTCAAATCAAAGATTTGCTTCTCTAATAGCCCTCAACCGCCTCCCAAGAGCATATACCTGCCGCATGCTAGATATTGCGTGATTATATAGGTATAACGTTGAAACATGACTAATCAGATACGACGCAGGATAGAATCAGACGACCGGATTTACAGCTGACCAGACAGCAACGCTTCGGTAGCTATACTTCCCGTTAGTATTATGTACCGATTGTTACAAGGTGCCCGCGGGATAGAATGAATACATACCGCTGTTGATGTACGCCCGCTTAGCATCGAGAGGAACGCCAAACCGCCTTTCTAACTCCTGTTTGATGCCCTTCTTCGTGACAGTCATCAAGTCTGCTGTGCGTAGGATCTCCCGGATCTCTGCCAGCAAGGCGTCATCGCTAGGCAGGCCTGAGAGGTTTGTCATCTCCAGTTCTTGCTGGGTGCCCAAGAACTGCGAGCCGCCGAACTGACTCATGCGGTTAAGCGGCATGTCGCTCGGCGCGAGCGACATGCGGCTTATGGGGCCGTTATTGCCAAGGTTATACGGCGGAACGACGCCGACTGTCGATCCCGCCCGCGAAGGCGTGTAATAGTCGCCCGCATTCATGCCTGGCTTGGTTGCGTAACTGTAGCCGCTAATCTCGGACCGAGCGTCGTCGCGCACCGTCTGCGCTTCCCAGAGTTCGGCTTGGTACTCCTCCCACTTCTTGCGCGGGATTGAGGCGGGGTCAAACTTTCCTTCGTCCGTGACAACGATTTTCTTTCCACTCTCGCCCGCAATGACACGCGTGTTACCCCAGTTGAAGTCATCCATGTGCCAGAACGCATACAGGGGCAAGGCGAACGAGAAGACAGGAACCGCTATTACGTATAGGATCATCCAGCCGATCATTTCCCATTTCCGGCGCAGAATGAAGATGACGGCCTGTAGACCGTAGATCACGCCCAGCATAACGAAGGCAGTTAGGGGAATCACACTGGTGTTCGTTGAGACAAGCACGACCAGATAGACGATATAGCCCAATACAATGGGCTGGATAACGGTTGATAGCAGGTCGAGAAACACGATGAAGCGCATGCTGAAACAGCAGAAGCCACAAAGCCCTCCCGTGCCAATAAGCTCCATCAGGTTGTGCACGGTTGAGTTGATCCAGCGGCGACGTTGCGACAAGAACACGGCCCAGGAATCCGGTGCAATCGTCCAGGCGTGAGCGGTGAAGATGTACTTGGTCTTATACTTGCTGTGGTGCTTGAGAAGCAGGGTCGTCAGGTAACGGTCCTCACCCAAGTGAAGGAGATTCTTCATATGAAGAGTATCAACACGTATCGCCGCATAGGCTTCAACCACTTCGCGGCTGACGAAAAGAGGCTTCCCGGTCTCGGCGGCACGGATGCGGTACATACTGAAGCAACCCGGCAAACAAGTGACACTGCCGAACAAGCTTTCGAACGCCTTGGTAAGGTTGTGCGAGATGTAGTATTCGTAAACTTGTATCATGGTAATAAACGAGCCCTTTGCATTCGTAAGGGCTGTCTCACCGCAGACAGCAATCACTCGTGTGTCGTGTAAGAAGCTGGCTACCATGCGCGTGGCCGAGTCGGCGGCCACAACTGTGTCTGCATCGATCTGCATCATGAACTCGTAGAACGTGGGGTTCACGCCGATAATATTTCGGATTTGATGGTACATTTCCAGTTCGAGCGGGCTCATGGGCAGGTTGTAGTGCACGCGGTTGAGGAAGCGCATCATGACCATCTGCGAGTCTCGCTTGCCACGGTTGCCAGGGCGCGAAACTTCGGAAGGCTTGCCAACCTTGACGACGACCAAAAAGGGCACAATGTGGCCTTGGACCTCATACAGCCCGGAATAGACCTTGCCCATGTTGTGCTGCTTGAGACCCTCACCAAGCGACTCGAAGCTTAGAGGCTCAGGATCAACAGTTTCAGAGACACCGAGGATATCGAGAACGATGCGTGGTGTTGGTCTGTCGTTACCTTGGCCGATGATCATGCCGTCGCAGATAATTACGAGTAGTTTGCGCTTATCGTCATATCGCATGCGTGCGGCCGAATCGATCGCACGACGGAGAGACTCCTCGTCTTCGGTATAGGCCGGGATCTGACACATGACGAACTTGTCCAAGTTCTCGGGCATGTTCTTGCCTCCGAACTGGAGAGCAGCCAAGAATTTGAAGCCAATAACCGAGCAAATAATGACGGAAACAATTATCATTATGTAATTGGCGAATTTGCATTGTGGGGAATTCCGCGTGTCTAGGTCACCGATATAAAAGAGGTTGTCTAGGCACAGTTGCTGGCGCCGGCGCACGTCTGGGCTGATGGCAAGAGAATCCCATAGCGCGGTCAAGTCAGTTCCGGATCGTTGCCGGAAAAGCTCGACGACGAGACTGTCTAGAAAATCAGTGATGCCTTCCTCAGTAGGTGGATCTTCGCCCTCCGGGACCTCCACGTGACGGCCGCCGCGCATGTATCTCGTCAAGTCGTAGACGCGGTTATTCAATATCGCAACTGCTTCCCCGTTCTCAGCAAGAGAGCCAACGTATTCGGCCGAGTATCCGATATTGCCTTTCTTGTATTGAGATTTGAGCAAAACGATCTTTTCATAGAACCAGTCGGGTCGAGGATCGCCAGTCCAGTAGCGGAAGTCATGATACTTGGCGTTCAGGTCCTGACTATTGATGACATTTGGCGAGCCGCTAATGTTAGTCGATTTATAATCCAATGTTACGGCGGGATGAACCTGGCCGTTGACACCCTGGCAGAGAGCGGATACCTGGACAGGGAAAAGGCCAGTGATGTCGAGTCCGCCGTATTGCAAGAGTTGCTGCTCCTGCAAGTAAGGCGGGTAGTGATGCGGTGCATACTCGGTCAGGTCGAAGACTTGGCCGCGGATAGAAACATAAGCCGGGTTTCCATCCTCCCCGTTGTACCCTGTCAGTTCGGCCGGGCTATAGACATACTGTTTGGGGCAGATGAGCATGGGGAAACCAACAATGAAGAAGGCAGAGATCAAGCAACTGAGCCAGATGATCATGTTGATTGCCAGCTTCTCTCGCCAAGCCATGCGCACGTCCTTTCGAGGCATGCCACACCAACGGATCAGGAAGTCGGGGATGAACCAGGTCAAGAGATAGACCATGAAGACCCAGCGTTTACGGCTTGGACTGTCCTTGTATTCCTCCACCTCGACGAGTGACTTCTCATTCCCTCGCTCAGCCATCTGCTCCCGGGTGTCAAGGTTCCTGAACATGTCCCCGCCCCCGAAGGCCGAAACACCAGCCTCGGAACGAGTATCGACGTCTCCATCCCCGAAGTAACCTCCCCGAGGCTTGTCGGTGTACTGCGGAGTGTTGCCGACCGACAGGAGTCGCTCCTTCGAGGCCCCAAATGGTACCTCAAGAGAAGAGGGCGTCGGGCCATCGCCGGCTTCCGAAGGGAACCGCCCTGAAGCGGACACACCGTCGGCGAGCTGCGTGATTTCCATCCAGCAGCGCTCGCTGAGGAAAATACCGGTTGATCCGACTCGCGCTTCGTTGCCCGGCCACTGCTTCTCTTGCACAACGGCCTCGACCTTCTCTCGCTCACTGCCCACCAAGAGACTGTCGGATTCAGCAAGGCCCAGAAACTCGCCAAAAGGCAGGAAGAGACTGAAATCAGCTGATCTCAGCCGCTGGCTTATCTCGGCAATGCCAAATGTTTGCACCTGCGTACGGACGCATTTGCTGTCGAACTGATTCGCAATTCGTCTGTCATTAGGCTTGAGACAGAAAACGAAGTACGTATTCGTGTTCGACGCGACAATTGCATTTTTGACATTCTCAAGGGCGGACAGGAACTGACCGGATGCGCCTTGTTCCGAAGTGCGACTATTTGTCTTTTTGTTGTCGTCTTTCCCCTTGCTTTGTGCAGAGAAGTCTCCGGTCTCGCTACCAAAGTCATCGGCGGAATCTTGCCGACGAGGCACCCGAGTTCTCATGGTGCGCGTCGTCTTCCTTGACACTACGCTAGGCGCCCGCATGGGTTTCGAACTAACCGACGCCTGCATTACTGTCGTTCTCTCTTGTGGGTGCATGACGGTTTTGAGCGCCTCCTGGCCGAAAAGTCGCGCGACGAACTCGCTCTTGCTGGACTTGATCATGTTCATTAGATCGCCGGAAATGACTTCACCGTTTTCCTCAACAAGGCCCTTGATAGGGTAGTCGACCTCGCCCGCAAAGTGCTTCACAGTGAACCTGGCCGCGGTATTTTCTGAGAGGAAGTTGCTCCCCGGAAGCCTGGCTGTTGATGACCCAACAGTGAGGGCTGGATTTCTGCCTTCGAACCTCTTCCTCAAGCTCTCTAGAAACTGCATGTCAGTCCTGTGGCGTCGTGTTTGATCGTCCAAAATGCTAAGCAAGCCATTCCCAGGCTTAAGCAGACCCTTGACGGCATCGGAATTGTCGAAGTAACTAGTGGCAGGAACGGATACTTCTTCCGTCTCCAACATATCCGCCTTTCGGTCAAAGAATGTCTGTAGGGTCAGGTTGTACAGTGACTCAACGGCGGCATTGTTGAGGAGCTGGTCAAGAGCAGAACCAGTCGAGGATTGTTCCGAGAAGCCCGGGAAATCGATGATGTTAATAGTGTTAGAAATGGCTTCTTCAGCGGCGCATATCTTCTGGTTGATAGCCTCGATCACGTAGGCGACTAGCAGGGAGTATAGGGTCCTCGCCAATTCGTCGGCATTGGCACGTGCCCCCTGGGGATCTAGCATGACTGTTACCCTTTCGCGGTGGATCATTTTTGTCTTGTAACCCATCGTAGTCTGGAGATCCTGCGCGCTCACGCCAAGGAAAGCAGCAATAATCCCGAGCACATCCTTGTTACGTACGGCGGTGACCGTCTGTGCGCCTTCGTGAGAGAAGCCTCCGCTGTCATCACCAGTGGCAGTGGTATTTGCGGATGTCTCAAACTCAAGCTGCCCGATGTGGAGGATACAAGCTAGAATCTGGCAGATCTCGGCGATTTCACCCCTGGCAAATTCGAGCTTTCGGAGCGCCGTCTTGAATAGCTGGAAGCCCTCGGCATCATTGATTCCAATCTTGAGTTGCGTTGGATGTCCCAAATACTTCCACCGTTTCTGCCCGGCCGCGTCCCGTGGCGTATCAATCCCGAGATGTGCCTTCTCAGCAGCGCTCGTGCCGGCGAGAAGGTAGTAAAGAACATGGAAGTTACGCTCTCCGGTAGGGATATTCGTTATCCTACTGCGCTCTAAACGGTGGTCTAGTAGCTTTCCTCCAATCAAGAGGGGATTGGTGGTTGATGTGGTGTCGTATTGGAGCTCATAGAATAGACCAGCCTTAGAAGCTGTGGGCGTCGTGGCGGTCTTAGTTGTGGTAAGCGTGTCGAAGACGTAAGCACCAAGAGAGACTTTGTTCGACAACGGTGTAGAGGATTTGTTGAGAAGCGCAGTTAGCAGATGGGAACGAATGGTTGTCTTCCCCGAGCCGGATTCACCCCTGAGGAATTCATGTTAGTCATATTGCAACAAACATTGCTTTGAAAACTCAGTCTCGACGTACAGAAACAGAATTGCCTGGTTCTCTGAGCGATGTCCCAGTCGAGTTAATGCTCGGTCCGCCATGTCCTCGGCGCCAGCCATGGCGCTACCTTCCTTGCCTCCATCTAGACCTTTGGTGGACGACGTGTACGTGTTCAGAGAAATGAGAGCGTGTGACGACAACCGGGCGGTAGGTATAGAGACATGGAAACGGCTTGCCAGGTGTGCCGTCAGGTGTGTATCGGACTGAAGGTGTGCGGGCAACGATGGCAACGATGGCTGAGTATGAGCTCCGCCGTTCCCGCCCATCGAGGGGAGATTCAGAGCCATGGTGGACTAACAGCCGTGAGGGAGACTCTTGGCCCCTATCCTACAGGCTAAGGTTTCCCGATATGACTATCAAAGCTGAGGTGACGACCGAGGAAGTATTAAAAGACTTTGGTATGAAGCGTGATGAACGAAGCCGAAAGGGGGAGGAGTTCTACTTCTGCTATGACGGAATTCTCCTATGTTTCTTCTGTCACTTAAGGCGAGCAAATGGATTTACATTTAACGAGGTCGGCAGCGGTTGGAGCATCCGAACGAGTGCATGCGTACGGTGAACAATTAACGAACGTAGTAAGAGAAGGGAAAGAGGAAAGCAGAACTATCGAGATAGCCGCTATTCTCAATGTTGTAGAGATCCTCAACCTTTTCCAGCCAGATGTTGTAGCAGGGGGAAAAGGGACCTTGGCTCTTGCCTGGACGTTATTTTTGTACGGCTAGCCACAGAACAGAGGTCCGGAGCGCACTGCGCAGGCGACTCTTGACCTCTCGGGTTCGTGCCAAGGAGGGCCATTTGCCATTTACACGAGCCCTGGAAGCTGGTAGGGCGACGCCGGCAGGGCCATAGTGGCCCCTTAACGCTTGAACGCTAGCCCGAAGACGAACCACAGTACGACACGCACAGTACACTCCGATGTGTGTGTTGTGTGACTTGGGTACATGTCTGTGTTTTGATCTTATTATGTACTAGATACATGTCGCGTGTTTCATTCTCCTAATAACATGAAATATCAGACTTGTACCTACAGAGGATTTCTCACCACTGGCCGTGGGAGTCCCACATTATTAGCCGACGTACTGAAAAATAGTAGATGCCAGTTGAAGCAACTACTTCTTTATCGTATCGTTAGAATTGAAATTCTCTGGGGCGGGAAACGGCTTTCATTCATACAATTGTAGGCGACTTTTCGTGATGTTATTGTACTTATATACGTGTAGTACCGTCAGTAAGGGAGTACCTAGATACCTACCTGTACTAGAGCATTAAGCCCCTTAAACAACCCACATGTGCACCTGTACGAAGGAAAAAGTGTGAAAATGACCGTGACCGCTCAGAATCTCATTGACACATCTGACGCTGATCCGGCTGATCCAAGCACTCGGGTGGCCTATCTCTGTCTGCGTGCGCCGTATCTTTTGCTTAAGCGATTCCCCGTCCTGGGTGCTGCAAAACAGTCCTGTGCGACATGGGCCCCCCTACAGTTGCTTCCGATCTGTTGATTTCGGGGTTGGCTGGAGTCTACGCCTGTCTCACGAATCATGGTGGACCGCGGCAACTCCTCGAAAAGCGATCTATAAATAGTCGTCGCATGGGACAACCCGACGGGCGCATTCCGTCGCCTTGTGAAGCGGTTGCTTGGGTACCGAAGATGCACATGCTCCGTATCGCAAACCTTATTATTTAACGTAAGTAAGAGCCTGAATGGCAACCGTTTTTAATTTCGAGTTTCCTAAGCTTGAAACTCAAGTCAAATACGCCATGTCCGTTTTGAAGAATATTTTTCGTGATAAATTCTTAGTCGTTACCCCGTTGCAATAGCGGGTAGACTTGCAACGTAGTCTTCCGATAGGCCTTGGCAAGGTTCGAGTATTTGCCTCCAAAAGGGAAATAGTGGGATCATGATTGCAAATACTTACGATATGTAAGCCACCGTTATTCGCAATGTCTTACGTATCACATAACCTCTTAACTTCGACCTTATTGATTTCGACGGTACTTGGAGTTATGGACCTACTAGTTGTGGACCCATGCAAGTAGGAACAGCTCTAAGTTCTAAGCTCCAAGCGCTTAAGAGCGTTACCATTCAGGCCCTAAGTAAGGAATCTTGGGCGGAAATCTGATTTCCTTGTTGAAAAGTATCCTGTTGCGGCAAGAAAGTTTTCTTTCTTTGGTTTTGGTAAATTTTCCCCCTCTTTTCTTGAGGGGGGCAGAGTTTGTTTTTTTGCCGCTCTTTTCGTTCTCGTATTGATGGCTAGGTATGTAAGATCTGCGGCCAACCTCGTCCGCGGGAGCGATTGTGGCAGTGAAAGAAAAGTGGCACGATGGAGTTCGAGAACTTTCACCATCCCATAAGGGGAGTTGGGGTCCAGCACCCCTTACTACCAACTCCACAATTAAGCCATCCTGCCCACAAACTACCAATAGCTAAGAGGAATACTCTCGATCATTTCCCTTCATCTTCTAATAATACCCTGTTTCGCCTCTTCGTATTACCTTCGACACTCAACGACACTGTACATACAATTATGTATTATACGGAGTACGTAGATATATCCTCATGTAAACACCCGTGCTGGGCAGGCTAAGGACAGCTTGTTCGTCAGTTGGCATCATACCTATCAATTGACCAGTGGTTGATTCTCCAGGCCGATATGCCTGTATCTAAAAGCCATGGACAGATCTCCGATCGGGTTATCCAGGGTATCGCTGAGACTGTTTACAGAAGGAAAACAATCGTGCAGTCGTGTAGGTAGTCTACACCAGCCAGCCTCTCGGAACAGGTAGGATACAACTGGACTGAAAGGAATTAGACAATGCGTTACCTCCCACACGAGCTGTGCCGTCGCAGCAGTGACAACCAGTCGATTGCAGCAGCAGTCCTGGTTGCTCTCCCGACGGAATACAAGCACTACAAGTCGCCGGTATTGCACTTTATTCGATCATGGCCAAGAAGCGCCTTAATACCGTGGCTAATGCAAGTGACAGTTTTGGGAATAGCGTGGAAAGGATTGCGGAGACTTGGCACTAATGCTTGCCCGTGATCTAGGACTGCCGTCGTCGGGTGTGGCCAACATCCAGTACGTACTGCCAGGTCCCCAAGCTGGAAGACAGTGCGAGTTACATTTGTGATCACTTTCGCATTTTCATCGTAGGGGAACGTCAAGAAGTTCCTCCTCTTCCCTCTTTTCAATTATATCCGCTATCCACCTTGAACAGCTTCTATGTATCCTTGAAGAGACCGTTGCCGTCTTTTCATTCCTACTCCAATATTCTAATTGACCGTCTCATTCGCTCTGGCGGCGTAATATACTTACTATCGCTTATGATAATCCTTCTCATCCGTTGGTGATTTGCATTTGTTATTATACATAACGAGGTGCCCAGCAAAACCGCCCGACCTCGAGACTCCTATTGAGCCTCTATCGTACGGCTGGCCAGACAGACATTCGTTCAAACTGCTGCGCTCACCACCGTTAATCAACTCTACCGACTATCCTCTATCTTGGCTTGTTGCCGACTTTCTAGATCATTGGATTAAGCTAGCAAGAAGTTGTTACCTGTTAACGTCTAAGGGGTCTCTAATCCCATCCAGATTCTGAATTCTGAGGCATCGTGACTGTCCCTTGGGGCATCACGATCCAGTCCGCTGCCCAGACATGGCCAACCCACAATCTCGCATGTCTATGTTCTCGGCGGTCTCCGATGCGGCAGCTGGTCCTCGAGGCCCTGGACAGCAAGCGTCCCAAGTCTCGACGACAACCCTCCTGAATGGAATCCATGGCATCTACTTATCCTCCCAACCTTACAGACTCGATGCTGGAACGAGTTTAGTCGTCAACACATGGCTCACGGCTAGTCAACCGGGGCCTGAGGGAAGGCAGGGAGGAACTATTGATACCGCCTTGGCGGCAAGCGCTTGGGAACATGCCCGCCGCCGTGCGGAAGATGGGTGCATTATCCTCAGGTATGTGATGGAAGCTTCAGTTCAACTAAGTTGTCGCTGCTAACGATCCCTAGTTCCCTGCACACATCAACACCCTCGCTCCTCTCACCGTTCCTCTCTTCTATGCCACTTTCCATTCCTCCATCACTCTTCACTGCCCTCGAGGCCATAAAGCCTTTCCTTCGATGCGTCACGCCTTACAACCCGTCTACACCCCGTCAATCTGCTCTTGGGGTAACTCTAACTCTTAACCTGGCCGGAAATCTGACCGCTGCGACCTTAGCCCTGTCTCAGGGCGGTATAGATACTAAGAATGGCCTGTTGAAGACCCCGGCCGAGCCCGGTTATCGTGCTTTTGACGTCTTCTACTACCTGTTGACCTCTGCCTCTACTCCGGCAGAGCGGGAATTTCTGGGTCTCAAACCAGCCGCGAACTATTCATTGTTAGCGAGGTCCGGCACCTATGACCCGCCTTCATATCTCCCCACTGCAGACGATGCCGCAGCTGCCGACGACTTCCGGTCTGCCCTGAAGGAAATTGGTATCAAGGGCTCGTCTCACCGGAACTTAATCTCGACCCTCGCCGGGCTGCTAAAGCTCGGCAATACCATAGATTATGATATTGATGAAGATATTCTTGATGATATTTGTGAAGATGTTGGCGGGTTACTTGGTCTCGACCCCGAGATCCTTGCTCGGAAATGTTCGACTGAAGATCGAGTTACTCTTGTTGGCGGGCTGTACGAGGCTCTCGTCGACTGGGTCATCACTAAGGCGAACGAAGCAATTGCAGCGCAGATGGGGCGTATCCGAGACGGTGACGAATCCATCGATGGGCAGGGCCGTCGGACCCCGACCTCCAACGAAGACAACGGCGACACAGTTTCCATCACCGTCATCGAGGTTCCCGATCCTGCTTTAGGCAAGGCCATTGCTATGCGAGGCATCTTCGATGATAGCATGGGGATCAATGCAGAGATGAGAGAAGACGGAGTAGATGTGGTACCGGCCGGAAGCTCAGTGCTGCGCGAAATGGAAAATGCCGTCGCTGAAGTAGCCCCTGACCTGGGCGTCACGAACGGGTCCGCCGGCCGAGACCGCCAGCACGACTTTGAGAAGAGGGAGGCGGTATTGGAAAAGATTGGCTTCGCCGGTGAGGATGACGGCTTCCTCAAGGAGCTTCTCTTTCCCGTCCCCGGCGAGGGTATCAATCTAGGCCAGAATGCGCGACTTGATCTTCCAGCCGTGCTAAATGCTAGCCGTGTCTGGTATCACTTGTCCCTCCATCCAACTGATGAGAGTCCGGCAACCTTGGCGGCCTTGCCTTCAATTACCTCGGCGTGGTCGGCTGGCACCATTTCCCGTCAACTGCGGGCTTGGAGGCTACCCGAATGGGCGAACCGACGCAACAGGAATCTTGATTTTACAGCGGATTACGACCTTGACGAGTTCACTCAGCGCTTTGCCCCTCTAGGCTGCGGGGATGGTCGAGATGGCATAGAAAGTTGGGTTCTGGAAAGAGGTTGGAGCAATGGCGAAGTCGTTATTGGAAAGGAGCGCGTCTGGATGAGGGAGTCCGCTTGGTGGGAAGCTGAAAGCATGCTAGACTTGAAGCCTGCCCAGAACAACGTCAGAGGCATGGATAATATGCTAATGACTCCTGGGCTTGAGACTGGTTATTCCAACAACGGCAGCGGCTTCTTCCCAATAATGCACGATCAGCGCTCCATCAACAGCAGCCGTGATCAGCTCCTCAACAGCCAGCGGAACCAGAGTCAGCTCACCTTCCACCCAAGTCCTCTGGCCCCCCCTTCAATCGCCCCTACCGCCATGCGTAACAATGGCGACTACGGTTTAGGAACCAAGGGCGACACCCACCGTGACCAGATCTTCTACACCAGCGATGGCCAGTTTATGAATGGCCTGGATCCTGCTTTGGCAGAGGGCAAACACGTTGAAACGCAGGAGGTAACCTTTGGGCGGCGCGTCTGGGTTGGCGTCGTTTGGGCGTTGACATTCTGGATTCCCTCCTTCCTGCTGCAGTACGTCGGACGAATGAAGCGACCGGATGTTCGGATGGCCTGGCGAGAGAAATTTGTCCTGTGCTTCTTCATTTTGTTGGCCAACGCTTTCATTGTCTTCTGGATCACTTCTTTGGGCCTATTCATTTGTCCAGACTTTGACAAGGCTTGGTCACAAGAGGAGGTGGCTACGCACCTGGGCGAGGCGGATTATTGGGTCAGCATCCGCGGCGGAGTATACGACTTCACGAGCTTCTGGAGACAGCAGCACAGTGACACTAACATCGAGACGACTTCGGACCTCATGATACAATTTGCCGGCAAGAACATGGATGCCTACTTCGTCCCTCCTTTGACACTCACCTGTCCTGGACTCGGTATTGCAGAGGAGATGCAGCTGCGGGCGAACAACACGCCTGAAATACCCCAGGGTGTCCATACTTCAGGTCACTTCCAGCCGGACCCCACGAGTAACTTAAAATCAGAATATTGGTATAGGGACACCTTCTTGCCTCGCATCAAGGAATTCTACAAAGGGGATCTAGTCTGGGATATCGAGGATGTCAACAGAGAAGGTACAGACAATAGCCACATGTGGGTTCTCTACGAGAACAAGATCTACGACCTCACAGATTACTTCAACACTATCAAGTACTTTAAGAATCTCGAATCGTACAATTTCCTCGACGACGGCATTGTGGAAGCCGTTACGCGAAGTCCGGGCCAGGACGTTACCGACCAATGGAATGCCCGGATCGAAAACACCGTCAACAACCAGACAGCCCATGCGAGGGTTCGTAACAGCATCAACTGTATCCAACAGACATTCTATGTGGGCATTCCGGACTTCCGATATTCGCCGCGATGCCAAACCAACAACTATATTCTTTTGGTATTCACCATCATCCTCTGCGTCGTCATCGCCGTCAAGTTTATTGCGGCCTTGCAGTTCGGCTCTAAGAGCCGGCCTGTTCCTCAGGAGAAGTTCGTCATCTGCCAGGTTCCAGCCTACACCGAAGGGGAAGATTCCTTGAGGAAGGCGCTTGATTCGCTTACTGCTCTGCAGTACGACAACAAGAGGAAGCTAATCTGCGTCATCTGTGACGGCGTTATCGTCGGTGAGGGCAACGATCGTCCTACTCCCAAGATCGTCTTGGATATCCTTGGAGTCGACCCCAAGGTTGACCCTCCAGCTCTCCCCTTCAAGTCTGTCGGTACCGGCAGCGAACAACTGAACTACGGGAAAGTCTATTCCGGCCTCTACGAGTATGAGGGCAACGTTGTCCCATACCTCGTTGTGGTCAAAGTTGGCAAGGAGTCGGAACAGAGCAAGGCCAAACCCGGTAACCGTGGCAAGCGTGATTCCCAGATTCTGCTCATGAGCTTCCTCAACCGCGTCCACCATCGTGCTCCGATGAACCCTCTCGAGCTCGAAATGTTCCATCAGATCAATAACATCATCGGCGTCGATCCCGAGTTGTACGAATATCTATTTATGGTTGACGCTGATACTTCCGTGCGGGAGGATTCACTGAACCGGCTCGTGGCGGCGTGTGCCAATAACTCCAAGATCGCTGGTATCTGTGGCGAGACGGGATTACAAAACGAGGAACGGTCATGGTGGAGTATGATCCAGGTCTACGAATACTATATCTCTCACCACCTCGCAAAGGCCTTCGAATCTCTGTTCGGCAGCGTCACCTGTTTACCTGGATGGTGAGTACCGTAACCCCCCATTATCATGATCTAGGCTAACGTATATAGTTTCACGATGTACCGCTTAAGGACAGCCGATCGGGGCAAACCTCTGATCATCGCTGATGGGGTCATCAGGGAGTACAGCATCTGCAACGTGGATACGCTCCATAAGAAGAACCTGCTCTCCCTGGGCGAGGATCGATTTCTCACTACACTGATGACTAAGTACTTCCCACACATGTCCTTCAAGTTCATTCCGGATGCGTATTGTCAAACGGCTGCCCCCGAGAAGTGGAGCGTACTGTTATCGCAACGTCGCAGATGGATCAACTCAACTATCCACAACCTGGCGGAATTGATGATGCTCAAGGATATGTGCGGTTTCTGCTGTTTCTCTATGCGCTTCGTTGTCTTGATCGACCTCGCCGGAACCATCATCCTCCCAGCTACTTGCGTTTATCTGGTGTATCTGATTTACAGAGTTGCAACAAATAGCGGCCAATTCCCTCTGTGGTCGATCGTTATGATTGCTGCCGTGTATGGCCTGCAAGCTCTTATCTTTATACTAAAGCGACAATGGCAACATGTCGGGTGGATGATCATCTACATCCTGGCCTTTCCTATTTACTCTTTCATCCTTCCCATCTACTCGTTCTGGAACCAGGATAACTTTTCATGGGGTAATACCCGTATTGTTATCGGTGAGAAGGGCAACAAGCAGGTCGTGGCGGTGGATGATGAAGGGTTCGACCCTAGATCCATTCCACTACAGCGATGGGATGACTACGCAGCGCTCAACAACCTCCCCGGCCGACGTGGTATGCATCATGAGAAGATGCATGAGATCTACGAAGACACATACGAGATGGACGACATGAAATCTGTCTACTCCTCTGCCCGACAACCCTCCGTCCTTACTGGGCTTCAGGGTCGCGGTGGCTTCATTCCCCCTCAATCGCCGGCGCCTTTCCAGCATCAATCGTCCTATGGTCCCTATTCGGACAACCTGATGCAGAACAGGCAGTCCACCGCTTCTTTCGGTGATATGCAACGCTTGCAAGCCGGGTCTCCTTATCAGGACTACACCAACCCTCACAGTCGCCAACAAAGCATGAGCAACCTACGTAGTGTAGCCAACGTATCGCCCCAGCATGATCCAAATATGCACCGGCAGTCCACTGCAACGCTAGGGCTCAGCGGCGGCGCGCGAACACCCATGGGGATGAGGGGACACCAAAGTGTGGCTTCTTTCGACTTCCAGAGAGGGAACCAAGGTCCTGACGATGAGACGATTGCCTCTACTATTCAGGCCGTTCTGCGTGACGTAGACCTTGATTCGGTCACCAAGAAACAACTACGAGCTCTCGTCGAGCAGAGACTGCAAACGGAGCTCGTTGGCGAGCGGAGGACGTTCATGGATCGGCAGATTGATCACGAGCTGGCTAATATGTGAGGCGTGCGAATGTAGATGGGCTTGTACGTACAGCGGGCGATGGCATTTTTCTCTGATATGACTCTGGGCCAGGATCTGGACTTGCAAAATCTCGCGGGCGTTCTCGATCATTTTGGATAGAAGATCATGTCCAGGACACGTAATTTTACATTTATACCGGATATAGGTCGGCAAGAAGCTCACACATGACCATCGTCGATTGGATTGGATGCTTTTCCTCTCACCTATCAGCGTCGTCGTTATCATGGCCGCGGTTGTTTTTCGGGGATGGTAGTATATAGCACGGTAATACAATTGTTCGTCCACAAACATATACATATACATATGTGGTGGCTCGGTATGTGGCATCCGTATTCTTAAGAGGACGGAAGGTAGCCTTATTTCATCTTAGTACAGGCGTTGGGGTGCCGGAAGCGCGAAGTCGCTCGTCTACGTGGGGTCTCTCCGCCTTAACCTTTGTCCCGAAGTCGTATCGGCCGTGTTAAGTAGATCAAACGATCGTCCCTTGCGGTTACTTACCTTACTCTGTCAATGTGGGTTTCCGTGACGACATTACGCTTTCCACCGCCGCCTCTTTACCTATACGTAATAAGACGGTATCGTTTCTCGGTTGCTGCCCAGCGGTGGGAAGTTCGAAATTACAGCCCATCGCGACAAATCATGTCTCTCAGGCGGCCTAGAGGCCGGATAGCACATCCTAGGTAATTAGGTACCTGATTAGGTAGTCTAGGCACGGGATGAGAGAACAAGCGCAAATAGAGCTAGCCCGTGCGGAGGAAAAAGGAGAGGAAGAAGAAGTCCGAAAACGAAGAAGAAGAAGGCGAGATTAACAAAGACTGCCTTAATTGCCCTGCCCTCCTTCCTGGAACTAACCAAATCCCCTATACAGGACTAAGGCAATCGAGGATGATAATGTGAGTAAGCTACAGCATATAAACTTGGCCGCCGTCGCCGCTGCTGTCGCGGCCCGAGGCGGAATTGGATGAATGAGATAAACGGAGTAAAGGAATGTGGCCGGCCGCTTGTGGAAGCTTGCCCTGGATCATATACAAACGCGTTTTCCATCAGCAGGCGAAGCGACGCGATGCCTTCCTATCTATATACGTTTAATAGATAGACTCGTTGTTCGATTTTCATATATATAGATGTGTACTATCAAACTGTTGAATAGAGAACACCCAGTGTGTCCAGTAATACATCTCTCTCCTTTAAGCCGATGACAGTAGACAGTACCTGCCAGAGCCTACGTGACGGCAAGTCGGACGCGGCTATTGTCGCAACGGCTAACTTGACACTAAATCCCGAGCACCGTGTCGACATGCGCAATATGCATCTCAATAATGGCAGCGGACGTAGCTCCGCCTCTGGCGTCCGTGGCGATGGCTACGGCCGCGATCCGAGACCCCGCTTCGTGCAGTAATCCGGCTGTGAATCAGGAAGCCAATACTACTGCTCACATTACCCATCCTGACGGCAAGGCTCAAGCAGATCTCGTCCGTACCGCTTACGTCCAAGCCCGATTGCGGCCACGATGTGGCGTAAGTTGATGCACACGGCACTGGAACAGCGGCGGGCGACCTTTATGTCCTGGTTGATCAAAGGCAATATTGGCCATATGTGAAACACTAGTGGCCTCCCCGGTATCCTTAAAGCGGTAATGGTATTAGACCGCGGCCTGATCACCCCCTAGTCGACGGCTTCTCCGACCCCAAGCCTGGCCGTCCGCTGGATCGTGTATACATTCCGGCGAAATTAGGTCCGCTACCACATGCAGAGGGCGCAATACTGCGTGTGTCTGGTAACAGTTTTGGCTTCGGGGGAGCTAATGCTCATGCCATCCTTGAGCCAGGGGCGTGGGTGCCCAAAAATATTGGCCTCCAACACTGATGCCTTTCCTTGCCTCTTTGTCCTTTCAGCCAATAGCCAGGAGTCGCTAAAACTTATGGTCGATATCTATTACGAATGGGGAGAGTAACCAATGGAGGCTGCCTTGGCGGATATTTCCTCCACGCTCTATCGTCGACGCTCTAGCCTGCCACGGCGCTGTGCCGCCCGTGCGAGGAGCCATCCAGTCACCCGCCATTCTCAAGGTAAGTGATCTCTCCTCCTCATTTCGCCGTACGTTCAATGAGCATGACGACGAAATCCAAAAGGGAAAGTCTGACCCGCATAGGACGGTCCTCTCGATTCCATGACCCACGAGAGCTTCCTGCTCGCGAGCTAGATGAAAGTCGAGGGCACGCTCGCACTCGAGCGTACGTTTATGTCACAGCCCTTGGATTTGTTCCATATGATATCCCCTGCCGCTAAAACTGTTGGAGCTAGCGGCAAGGCTAACAACAATGTCCGGAAATGCCGGTCCAGGATGCCATTGCACACGCCCGTCGGGACTCGCCATGCCTTTCATGTCTCTCAACATTGGCTAAATCGAGGACGCGGTTGCCATTGCTGACAGTGAGGCGCGGCTAAGTGGTCTTCGCCGGGCCGGTCAAAGAGCCATTCAACGCGATGAGCTATCACGCTACCTTGACTACGCCCTCGGAGCCGCGGCAAGCCACCGGCGTTGCGCTCGTGCTATCATCGGCTCTAATGCGTCCTAGCTCTCCCAAGCTACGGCTACCGCCGTGAATGGGACCGTACTCTCAGCAATATCTTGTCAGTTTGTGGCACGGATACATTACCGAACTAACGCCGTATCTACGGCTACTGGTGTATCGTTTGCTGAGGTTGCGGCCAGCGGCAACCCAGAATCCGTACCTAATTTCATTGCTGAGGTTATCACCCATCAGCTTGCACAGCTGATTTCTGTCGGCGCCTCGCGAATCAGCGACGACCGAGGCTCCATTCTGGGTCTTGGACTTGATTCGCTCATTCCCATTGAGCCACGCAATTGGGTATTGTGCGAGTTCGGCCCGCGTTGCAGTCGTCGGAGGCATTGACGGATCAGACCATAAGCGCTCTTGCGGGAAAGATAGCCGTTCGCTCCCGCCTAACCATGTCAAAAGGCGGCGAAGCCAGTGAGGGGTTTGGCGCAGACGACGGCGACAACAGCAGAGATATCATACAGACTCTAGCGACAAAACACAAGTGGTCAGCGTCCGTATTGACACCATTAGCTCCAGGAGCATGAGCGGCAGTTTGAAAGACCTGTCTATAGAGTTGGCCCCCGTCCCGCTTCCTGCCCTTCAGAACACTCTGCGACTGTTCGAGCATTCACGTCGCGCCATAGACTCCTCTGAAGCTTAACGCGCCATGGCAGATGCGGTGCGTTGGGTTTTTGGAGCGGCCCGGTCCGTCGCTGCAGCAACGGCTCGAGGGCACAAATCCCGGAACCATCGCAAGTGTTTACGGGCGTCAGATGTATCCTGAGCGCCGGGACCGTTGCAGGACTACAGCGAATTCTCGGTCGGGCAACCCCATGACGCTCCGCCACATTCGCAGGCCATGCGTGCTGCCGTCTTGACGCTTGCTGCTGTGGATTTTTGCCCGCCGATTGGATGCTTGGGAGATAGCTCAAGAGACTCTCCACGGGACCCTTAACGGCTGAGACTCACGACTGGCTCTTTATGCGACTCGCCGGCCCGGTATTGACCTGGACCGCATGGACCGCTAGGCGCCTACCCAGGCAGTCGCCGTTCTCCGGCGTGGCCACGTTTTTCTGTTGGTGCTCCCTGACTCCGACACGTTACTGGAGCTACCAGCGACATGTTCGGCATTCGAAAAGATTCTCGCTGTCTCTGAGGAGGATCAAACATCAGTTTGTACCCAACGGCCGGCGAGCGTAACTCGAGGGCGCAGGTAGGCTCTCCCCGTCAATTTTATCACTTTCGTCGTCCGGCGGTGACCTTTGACCGTAATTCCGCCGCAAGCTTTTCCGCCGCGAGCTTGAACTGGACCCTGGCAAAGCCGCTGCCCTAGCCGCCATTGGTCGGTCCGCATTCGTCATGCATCTCGATGATGAATCGCCTAACAGCGCTGGGGAACGCCACATGCAATTCCTTGATGGTCATCAGTATCCGTTTGCCAATCGATGGCTGGAACAGCCGGTTCGCCTCGCCATGGCCGCCAATGGCTTGTCGGCGGCCATTTACGAGCATGCCAAATTGGATGACATACACGTGCGTGCGCCGCATCGGCACGCCACACGCGCGCTTATTGGCTCACCCTTCGATCGGAATCGATTCTTCCGCGTCGAAGCCATATCATTTTCGCGAGCGTACCCGGAGACTTAGCCCCATTGTGATGCAAAGAATCGAGCAGATTCAGACTTTAGGCAGGTCATACGGGCTGATGGTCCACCAATATGTCAAGGCCGAGGACCTCAGTCTCAGCTGCACCCGCAACCACCACGCCCCGCCCGAAGCTATCGCCCATCTCACCGTGCTCCCTCCACGACACCTCTCGGAAATCGTGGCGCTTGCCACGTGTGCCCGGCACCTTCTCGATTAGGTCCAGACAGTTTCGCCGCCGGTGCGTGCGTACGTAGAGGCGGCGGCGTCAGCATTAGCAGGGGGTGAGAAAGATGACACGGTCCGTACACACTCCCTATGCGCCCCGCAGTAACTTGGCGGCGTACTCCAGCGCCATCTCGGTAGCCGCGAGCAGCCGCTGCTTTGCCAATCACGTGTATGCGGTTCTTAGAGTGCTATCGCCCGAGGGGCGCGGCGACGGCCGGCCGTCTGCCTGCTCTTTTCAACTGCCGGGCCTGGGATGCCACCCGCCGCGGCGGTCCCGGGCCAGGACTTCAAGATAGGCTTCATGCCCGCTGACGACCCGGAGGACCTGAGCGGTCGCTGGGACGAGGGGGCCTTCCTCCTACATCTGTCCCTTCAACAACGGACGCCTGCTCACGCGCCACTGCCCGGAGCCCGGGGCCCTCCGCCTGCCTTCTACAACCAAAAAGGACAGGCGCGATATCCCCAGGCGGTGCGTGGTGTGGCTCCTCGCGGGAGGGGAAATGGTTTTTTTAAGTTACGCGTGAAAAGAGCAAAACTCGGAGAGACAGTCTTAAATGGTTGACCCTGGTAACATACAAAATTCGGTGTCCGAATGGACGAAATGTGAAAGCGAGGTGAACCATAGTTTGGAATGAGTAGCCTAGCCGAGAGCCCTAATCGACAGGATAGACGGCTCTGGCATATTATGGTAGGTGGTTGCGCTCAATTTTTCTTTGTGTTGATGCTCTATCTCGCACAAAGCAGGCATGTAGTATCTGGCTTCCATTCCTTCATAGTTCTACTAAAGGAGAAATTTGCGGGTATCAGGCCAACCCTTACTAGCCAGGCGAGACGCCCACCAGGAGATATAGTATCGAAGGGGAAGACGGCCTTTACATGCCGCGTTCTCAACTATGGTAAGCAGCAATGCTGATTCCTTCCTATCGCAGTAGGTCCCCAATGAGGGCCAGAATGCTCAATCATCAACGGATATAAACTCTGCTTAGGGGAGAGAGATGATCCATGCGCCATATGCCCCATAGAGGGGGTTCTTTCGTCCAGGGGTTTATATACCTATCAGGATTATCAGGGTGAGTGCGAGAATGAGCAAGGCTCAGAGCCAAGCCGACGTGAGTCGTAGGAGGGGGACAACCTAAGGGGGCACGGGAGAGTATTCATCAATCATAGTGCCACAGGATCTCTCACACCTACCGACCGTGTAGTATTTCCAAGTTTTAACCTACATTCTCGCTGCATGCTTTACCGGCTGACGACGGTACCCATTCAGGTCATCTTAACTGCTTTGGCCGCATCCGTTCCCATGTTCTCATGGAAATCTATGGGCATCGATAGTCCATGATCGGGATTCTGATTTCGGGCACTATTCTCCCCGTATCACGCCCGGAGGAGAGAGTATCTCGATCCGTTCTATGGCTTTGGGGAGGGGGATGAGGAGGGCGCGGGCGAGGGCGCGGGGTACAACGACATGGTATCGCGATGTCGGGACATGGATTGGACTTCGAATGACTCATACACCGGCTATATGTGCCTGCAGTTTCAAAGCCGGTGTCTAACAGCGGTTCAGAACCGACATCAGTCAGCTGCGCCGTAGCGGGGACAGGTTCGGGGGGGAGACTAATAACGGGATTGACCATTGCAACTCAACAGCTGCGATGTTCAGGGGCCCGGCTCAGGATCTTGGTGTCGGGAACTGATAAGAGCTGCCGCCTGTGAGTCTGGTATCAGCGTCCAGGGCGTACCCTTCCCTAGAGCGCCAGGCCTGGGATAGAGCCAAGTCGATAGCATTCATGACGATTTGTCACCGTTTCGAATTATATGTTTGAGAATGCTATGTCACCTACTTTAAAGGCGTAGGTGATGAATAAAAGCTGATGCGCTCCTGAGAGCACTTAATGACACTGGCTCGGCAATGTTCGAGCCGAAATGGTGTTTCCCTCTACCATCATACCTGTGCTGGCTCATCAGTGACACCTCGGAGAGGCAGGAACCACGACCACAGCCCCTTTCTGCAGCAGCATTGTGTTCTATTTTTCCAAAAAGAATGGTAAAACACCAGGACCTGACAGGGTCTGCACTGGTTAGACAGCAGGTCAGTGAATTACAGCTATCATAATCTCCCCAGCCACTGCTATGTCGTGTGTCTTCATAGACGGTGTTAATGGGGAGCCCCTTAGCGTGGGCATTCATACGTGGTATCCACACAATATGGTCTAATTTGGTTGATACTGAACGTACTTATCAACGGGCTAGAAATAAAGTAAGTATTCGTGATATCTGATGTCCCGATACGAGTGGGTAGACCAGCTTGAACCTAAAACCTAGCCTGGTTGCGCGCGGGGACTAACACAGTCTACGCGGCACCGGTCCTAATCACCCAGCTAGCTTTCAGTGGCTAGCTATTGGGTGGGAAGCGGAGTCTTCATTGCAACTTGCTGTCCCTTCATGTGGTGATGTTCCCCTATCAAGGAATGCTCTCGTCTCGACTCATTTACGCACAGCTTCAGTCTGCAGAAAAGAGGGGGCTATATTTTCGGTGAATGGCAAGGGCCTGATTGGTCACGTCGATTAGCCCTCTAGACGGGCCCTTCGCGCGCATAAATGAGCACGCGCTTATGCTTCTACGAGTTGGCCCCGGGTCCTACCCAACATACTGTATCCTCTGGTTGTGCCGTCGCCGGGGCGGTCCTTGTCAGTTGCATGAAGGGGCTCCTGCGGTCCTATTCGATCGCTTGCGCGCGTGCAGGAAATGGTCGTCATATCGCGCGCGAGTTGGAAGTGAGAAGGGGCACAGTCCGATAAGACACAGCAAAGCAGGTGAGCCGAGTGCCTGCTTATGCAGAAATCAGGCGGCGGGATAGTTGGGCAAGGCGGGGGACGCATATGAACTCACCCCTCACTCAAGACCTGCATGAAAAAGAAGCCCCTATTTCGTGCGCTCTTATCGCACAGGCAGGGGCAGTGGGACTAGAGACTTCGTATGCCCACGTAGGCATCTGGCGAAGTTTACGCGAGCGGCAGAATCCTTTGCCGCCTCAGTTCCCTCGGCCCGAAGTACTTGCCGGAGTCTATGATAGGCGCTGAGCTGCCTATGGGCTGTTGATATGGCATGTTACAGATATTCCTGAGGAATGGCAGAAGCCGTGTGGCTTGGTAATAGCTCGACGGCGCCGCCGAACCTCCTTGCCCGACAATACGCTATCTGGTGGACTCGTTCGTTAGTGCTGGCGGTACGGTACTCACTCTCTTGACACCAAGCCGGGCCTCCAGCCGAAGAGAGAAGGTCCCGCGGGAATATTAGTGGATTGCAAAAGTCCGACGAGCGAATCAGGACATCCGCCGCAGACGCACACATCCAGACAGCCGGGTTCACGACTACATAGTGCTCGTGCTGTGGCTGACTCGGTAGCAATGAATCCGTTATTAATATGCAGCCGGTACCGTACCTGTTGAGCAACGATTTTCGCCCAGAATGACGGAATGCTCCAAATGCATGATGCATGCACCTTGCATACGGTACAGACGTTCGGGGTTGACAGTTCAGAAAATGCAACAATAAACGAGGATAAACGAGGAGAATGTTACGCGACGTTCGACAGGCCGGCGACTCCCGGCAATTGGGGACAGGTTTATGTAGGTACTTTAGGTGCACCTGAGGGAGGCGAAGCCGATATGCAAGTCCATATTGTCGACCGCGCGTCCCATGCACCGTGGCTGCATATCTAATACATGCGCAGCCTCCTATGCCGTAGGAGGGTACTAGAGTCGCTAGCCGATCACGCACGTCTCGTTGATTCCAGGAATGGCCGAGAGGCAGAGACCAACCATCTCACTTGTTGGAGGGACGGGCGCTTCGCGGTTGGGATAAGTTCGAAGAAGGGTTTGCTTAGCCGCCGTCCCGGGCGGTTGAGCGGTCTTGTTTGTCACGGCGCGTGGCGACGGGCGAGAGACAGACCCGAAACGATGGGCATAATGGTAACAGTCCGGAACGAGAGCCGAAGAAGACCTGGCAGTTCGGAATCTGGGACTGCTCCTCGCCTGCCCCCTGTTACTGTTTACGCCCAGACTAATATGGAACGTACAATACATACCGATTCGAGTCATCCATCCCCTGTGGATAGAGACCCTCTTTGCCGCGGCGCTCGGCTTGGAAGACGTCGTGCAGCAGAGCGTTACAGAGACACCTGCACAAGGGGGCTCGGCCTGTAGGAATCCACGGTATCCCTCCTTCATTAGTCGCGAGCACCTAGGTTAATCTACCTCGAAGGGCTTCTATGCATACAAGGTGCTTCGACGGATAAATTAAGCAGAATGATGTATGCAAGCGAACCTGGAAGGAGAATTAATGTCACTGCGTTTTCGTGTCTCTGCTTTTCTTCGTTTGACGTGGCATCGCACCACCCGTTCCCGCACATGTCACAACCGATGCGCTGGAAAAATTTTGCCTCCCAGCAGCTCGGAAGGGGACATCGTTGCTCAACACGCATGTGCCAGATGCAGTGCGACATTATGAGCGAGCAATCAGAGTGAGATGCACGGTGGAATGGCTACTGTATCACGTCGAACAAATTTACACATACGGAGCTGCTGTGCCACCACTGAGGGCATGCGAAGATTGTATGCGTCTGTATGCATTGGATAACGCACTTCGCGCACACACTATCGAGTTGGTAACGAAGAACAACACGTGAGTGGCGGCGCATCTGGAGTGGCATTGGATTTTGTTGATTCTAAATGAGGCAGACAAAGACTCATAGAAGATAATATAGTATATACAAAAGGGGTACCCCTGATCCTACTTATACTGTCGGCTGGCCCTTTCCCAGTCATACACCCAAGCTGACCGAGCAAACTTTGTCAGACGGAGTATTGAACCGAAGCATCTCGAGGGAATCGTTACGCAAGGAAGTAAAATGCAATGCACGCTAATAGTGTTAAGAAAATACTGCTCGTGTCGTCATGTCGCAGGTCGATCCCATCCATGGCGCCCTGGATGTATACGTATATAGCAATGTATATAGCAAATGCAAGGAGACCCCCTTTTACCAAATACGATTCATGCGTGGGAATAATGCAGAACGGAACGAAACCTGATGCCTGCTCCTGGCAATTCGTAAGTAAGAAATCATTTTCGGGTTCTCCGCTCTTTCGTCCGATGTCGTAATTGCAACGTCAAGTTCAACTGCTCCCGCCGAGGACAAACTGAGTTGAGGAAGACCAAAATCAGATGTGTCAGCTCTCGCCAAGTTTCAACTCCTCCCAACGTAACCGCAAGCTTTCCAAGACCTCGGGGCTGAATTCGGGCTCGACTTTCCTGGGACGCACCCGTCGGCAGTCGGAACACTTTCTGTGGGAGCAATCCGGACAGTCGGCACCGTTGTCTACGTTTGGCGGGAATTTTGTGCCACACTCATGGCAGGAATACACGCCCTTGAACTTTTCACCAGGCTCGTCGTTGGGATACCCGTATGGATACTTGGTTCTTTCGTCCCTATTGCGAAATGTTAGGAGGTGTGATGAGTGGCAAATGTCAGAAACGTCAATGGAACTTACGGATCCCTTGGGCAATCGCCGCATCGCCTATGCCCACAGTTGTCACACGTCCTGGTTTGTTTTGAATGCGTCGATATCAGATTGTTGCATACGTGACAGAATCTCCTGACTCGCATGCGGTGTTTCTTGTAGATCAAGTCTTGGCCGCTGGTCTTGCTCGGGCGTTTCAGGACAATGGTTGTCGGAGCGTAGTCATAGCTAGGTATAATAGGCGCATTTTCTCTGTGCTTCTTTGCCAGAGCTTCCCTCTTCTCCCGATTGGCTTGCTGCTCGCTTTCGTTTCGCTTGCTCGGGTACCGAATGCATTTCTTGCATCGGGTATGTTGACAACCAGGGCATTCACTGGTAGCACCGAATGCCGTGTGACATATGTGACACTCCCTGTGGATACGCATACGAACTGACTTTTCGACACGGAGGACATCGCCTTCGGCAGAGTGCCATTCGCTTGGCTTGATCTCCAAGCCGAATCTCGCACCGAGCTTCTTAGCACGTTCCTCGTGTATTTGAGATCTAGGGATCTTAGTCGCACCCGGATACTCGGGCTGTTCCTTCGTAGCCGGAGGCACGGGTTCACTTAAGCACATGTCAGCATCGGCCGGGACAATGTTGGTTGAGACATGATCTACCTTTCTATCGCGGCGGCCGTGGGGACCTTCGGCTCACTGGTTGCCCCACTGGGCGGCGGAGCGGACTTCCGGCGCGAAGACTCGCCTTTCCTGAAAACCGATCTCACCCGGTGCAAGACCTTTTCCAATCGGTCCTTTCCCTTGCCGTCTTTGGCGGCTGATGCCGCCGAGGAAGCTTCAGCCGGCGAACTCATTTCGTTCTAAGTAGCCTCCACGGCTTTAGCTAATTAAAGACACGGCCCCGGGAGCTGGCAGGCTCGGAGGCGGCAGCTAACACGCTTAGCGAAACCGGTTCGCTTGAGAGGAAACCCCAAGTGGACAATGCCGAGGTAGCGAGTAGTTGCGAACTGCCGAGACTTGAATTACGAATTGAGGTTAATTGTGAACATCCCCCCTTCCTGTGCTCCCCGAGTATTCGAATTGAGCTGGCGATACACTTGTCGACAGTCGAAATGGTAATACTTAGACGGCCATGTCTGGATGATGACTAACGGCGCGTAGACACTATGATCCGATATACGGCGGCTATTCCATTTATTAAACAGCAAAGAGGGTGAAGATGAGAGAGAACGGGAGGATGGTGGGAAGGCAAAGCTTGTTGTAGTTTTAGGGAGAAAAGCATATCCCATGTCCAGTCTCCCGGTCCCCCAGTCCTCTTAGCTCCAGCGTGTCGGTTACAGTACATACAGTACCCGCCTTACCCTAGGGATGGTACAGTATGTGGATCACCAATGGGCAAGCGGGGGGTGGGCTTGGGCTCCTGGCATGTACATATGCATGGACATGGGGATGATGGCAACGATGGGATGGATCAGGGCTGGGTTGCATCAAATGGGACCAACTCGGATTGGACAGGCCTGGAGGAAAGCTTTGGGGGATAAGTTTGCATATCCAGGACCCAAGGAATGCTCATCGCATGCAAGGCATGAAGCACGGCATAATTCTGCAGACGATCCCCAGGCCCTGGGAACTTCTGGTGCAGGTGGGTAACAAGTCAACGGGAGTAAGAGATGCCTAACGTTACCAAAAGAGAGGAGACCGGGTAAATTGCCGCGACTGATTTGTTTGGGGAGTTTGCAAAAAAAGAAGATGGCGCTAACGACGTGGGACCTTCTCAACTTCGCCGACCCTTGCGTGTGGTTAATAACACAAGTCGATACCAAGAGGCATCTGACGATTCCATTCCACATTACAGGCGTGTTATAGATGTTATAGTAGTGTACGTATGTATTCACTGCAGAAATGGAGTCGAGACATACGGCCATTGGGAACTTATTAGGGAGAGGTCAAGGAGGTGCCTTCATACAGATTCCCGCGAACACAACGATATACCTATTTCCGCGGAGGATGCGGTCTCTTCGTACATAGTCATTGTACCATCGGTTATCCATACCTACATACGCTAGTAGATACTGTTGGTACTAACCCGAGGTGATGGGACGGCTGAGAAGATTTACCCCAGCTGTTTCTCCAATGAGAGCTTGTGGCAGTGAGTCAATCAACGAAGACCATCTGAATCTGCAGTGAAGTCTCCTGATCCTTCATTTGCAATAAATTGCATACCAAGCGTACTCACTTACAATGCGAGGAGATGGCTACGGGCGCGACGTGGTAGCCGCTTGTTGCGCGCATTGTTAACAAACAGTTGGAGGCTTTTCACCATTTTATCACTTCGACCTCTCTCGTTTGCCTCCTACGGCAGATGTGTGTATACACCCGGAGGAGCTACGGAGTCGACACCTAAAAGGCGCAATGTGGTGGTCCGCGACCCTCTCTGCTTTGTCCAGTAACGGATCTTGATTTTCAACTAGTGCCGCTGAATTCTCAGGGAGCCCTTGCTTGGACGACTCCGCCGTACCTTGGTTAAGGGGACCAAAGGAGGACTTTGCCCGAGATTTGTAATAGTCGCCTCGCTACATAGACCTAAGAGGGTAAGAGGGATAATTAGGCCGTTTATCTACCAAGGCACTTACACTTAGGTACATTAAATGCCTTCAATGTTCCAAGAGAGTCCTTCCAAGCGGTCTATCCCGTCTCCACTATCTTATTCGATAGCCAAGCGAGAGAAGAGAGCACTGGATAATCCGCCACTGCTGAAGGGTCTTCGAGGTCATACACGTGGTATGTCATGCAGGCTGTGGCGTACGTTCTACCTTGCAGGGACTTTCTCCTTTTAGAGAATGACCGCTTAAATAATCAGCAGTGGACTCTCCAGCGTCATTGGTGAGCATAGAAATACATCAACAGCGGGGCGAGAAGGGGCGTATCGTCAGCGGCTCATGTCTTACGTTATAGTGCTGTACCCGACCGTCTGGTAGTAACCCAGAGGGCATCGATCGATTGGCGACACCTCAACACCTAAGCAGTCTCGCGGCGTTACCTATCAAATAAGCTGCGTCGCCCGACACATGCGCGTCTAGGCCATAATAGAACGCTTGACGAGAATCGTTATGAGTGCCCAAAGCTAGCGGTTCCTCTGCCTATGCGTACCTATACAAGACAGACCGATTAAAGTCCAGACTATAGCAAGCTTTATATTATGGTATCTACCTAGGTAAGCTTCCTTACAATAGGAGCTCCATTAAATCTGTCGTCTTCAATTACGTCTTTACCATAGCTCTCGCGTATTATCCGAGCGTATTATATCAAGCGAGACACCGGCATTTCGGTTCGCTACCATATATGTACGTGTACAGTAGCGTACAAGGAGATACCCGCTAAGGACACTATTCCCCTTTCGTATAAAACACGACAAGTCCCACATAAAAGTAGAAGGTACCTAGGTACATAAAAACCTCCCGGCTTCATGTGTTCTGCACTGATTTTAGTGGACGTAACATTTCAAGCCACAATTGACCCCACTCTGGTCACTCAGTTTTTGACGGCGATCTCTGAAACCTCCGAGCCATGGCATCCACGTAGATTCCAGAGCATCTTACCAGAAGTCATACGATTTAAAGTTAGAAGAATCGGGTCCAAAGGTGATCGCGCAAATTAGGACGCTGCAATTCCGCCAAGTTCCACTGATCCTCGTCTTATCACCTTTGCTCGCCATGTTTTCTTAACAAAAACAGTTAACTAGCCTCGGCAAGTGGGCCCCGACTCAGGCTCACGATGAAAGACGGGTCTGCACTACTCATGTACCCCGAACCATGATCCGCTTTCGATGTTACCACGCCAGATTTCAATGCCCAATGGGGAATCCTCGGGCCGTTGCCAGCTCTACAAGTTGATTCGTGATTGAGAAGAAGTTGGTTCCCGAAGGGCTGGGACGTAACGACACCCACGTACCGGCGCGCCCCCAAAATGTGGGTAAGGAGACCGTGATAATGAAACGGCCCTTAACACCGTCCTGGGACATTGATACTGTGCTAATCAATGACTTTTATGGATGCCCTTCGAGTCAAGCCCTATACGCATGTAGCTACAACGCTTAGGCGTCCAGTCCGCGAGCCCGCCTATCCTAGCTTACACGATACAATTCGTGACAATGCTGGTGAAACCACGACACCTCCTTTTCTCAAGTGTACCCAAAACCTCCCCAAGATGGTGCTTTCTTCACCGCTTCGGGTATGGCAGGGCTGTCAACCGCCGAAATTTTCTTCCCAATTCATTTCGCGCACTACCGCCGTGCCACGACAGCATATGACAGCGACCTAAATTTGTTGGCTTGATGATTCGGTCCTGCCTGACATCGGGCTTGGAAAAGATGAAACATTTGGAATTACAGAAGTCTCGCGATCCGCCTTGATGTGGCCGATTCACGTACATGCTACAGCTGTGCTGGCACCCTACGTAGTGCATCGCTACCCGGCCAAGTACTATGACAAATAATAATGCCGTCCGGTTGGCTGCGGATAGTAAGGAATTGGACGTTTCGATTCGCGAGAGCATGAAAGCTGTAGAAAGACAGCTACAGTTCGTCCGACGTGATCAATGCTGTCCAGGCTCCAAAGCGTTCCATCATGCCATCCCTCTCGAAGGTGGCCTGCCGTCCTTGCATGTGAGAGCTGGTTATAATCCCCAAGACAACCTCAGACTGAGGGATACTTCGGGTCCCTTATATGGACATGCGCGTTTCGCCCGTCGTTGGAACTCATTGACCAAC
This sequence comes from Monosporascus sp. CRB-9-2, assembly GCA_004155915.1. Taxonomy (NCBI): domain Eukaryota; kingdom Fungi; phylum Ascomycota; class Sordariomycetes; order Xylariales; genus Monosporascus; species Monosporascus sp. CRB-9-2. Next base: position 39,356 of record QJOA01000073.1, on the reverse strand, counting down.
ATCCAAGTCAAAGTACCTATGCAGATATCGTATCTGTCTCTACGAGGTACATACGCACCGTGTATATAGGTCCTGATACCTGACAACGTTTCCAACGTCGCTAGAGCTTATAGGCGACCGCCCAGCCGCCCGGGTATGTTCGGCGGCTATTTCATCTGCCGCACGCTCGCTTGCCCCTCCTCTCAACACATGTATCAGAAAACTCCAAGTGACGTCCGCAGGGTCGCAGTGAGCGGCACCTTGCCTCCAGCAATCCAGGATACGGTCGCATTCCAAGCAGCGGTGGTCGTATTCCGCCACCCGGAATTACATATAGTCGCACTTATGCTACGAAGAGCCCACTAACAATCAATCCAACAGTTTCTCGATACGCCAAATTCCTTGGTTGCCTTAAAAAGGAAACGAACGTCCCTTGCACGCAAACAATACGACAGTAGTGATTAGCTGCGCCAAAGCTTTAACGTAAGCATAGGCCAATCCCTTTCAAAAATGATTTGGACTGACGTTGGTTGGCCCCTCGTAAGATAATCTAGGGGTGCAGATATGCCTCAATGCCAGTATCCCGCGCTGCTTGCTTGCTTGCTCCGTATCCAGACTCCATCCGCACACACCGTCTCTCTCTTCTCTGGTTGCCGGGGTGGAAAGATGGCTCCGCACTGGTGTCCGGCACCCCTGCAAAGATCATGAGCCTGGGTTATCTCAAAGAGGAGGCCCCACGATTTTACCGCGGGACCGAACCGAACCTATGTGCTTCTCGTACGAGGTAGTGGGTATCGCCTTTCGACCCGCAATCGCTTGCAAATGTCTCTCTAATCAACGGCCCTCCGTCTAGCCTTGAAACAACTTACTACGGTACAGTACGACGTGGGGATCCCTGTCCTCCGCATGAAGCCCGGGCTCCCCGACGGAGCGAGCGATCGGTGGTCGAGCCCCGGAAAGGGATGTTACCGAATTAGTGGTTCGACGGCTCTGTGCACCACCGCACAACAACCAGAAAACAAACGACATTTCCCGGACGAGAACGTCTGACGATGAAGAAGGTCCGACGGGGTGGGGGCCAGAATGACGTGTCTCGCATGGCATCTTCCTGCCCCATCAGCGACCGCGCACGCCGTGGCATCCTTCGTGCCCCTGCTGATGCATGCTGTAGGACCCCTTATTTTGCTGGCTAATTAGCAGACTTAGTATGCAGACGGCTGGACCTAGCCGGCTTACCGGCCTTCCTGTCCTGTATCTGAACCATGCTGCGATCCCGCTCTCCCCGAGTTTGGGTGAGGCTTCTTCCTCTATGATATGGTGTTCTCGGTGCTTCGTCGTCGTCTGCGTCTCTCTCGTGATATGCTGCCCTAATGCTTTTGTTTTGACTTCTGGCGGAAGATGCCGCTTTGCGCTGTTGAGATGCAGTCGACCCCCTTGGCCTTTTTGTGGAGGATCTGCTAATACCTCCTTGAGAGACGTGTTCAGACAGGTTATGTCTATTTACCTATGTGCCGACGGGGGTAACGCAGAGGGCAAGAGGAGTAGACTCTACAAGTGGGAACTTAACACGAGATACGAGGTGGATAATTAGCCCACAATCCGGTAGCATAGGTATGGGCATAATAATCCTCCCGTAAACGAAGCAGGGCCCCAGTGCGCCATGATCCTCTCTTGCGGCACTTCCATGCTCGAGTGGTGCTATGAATTCATAGCAGACGTAAGCTCCTTGCTCCATACTTCACGGGCTCATGCGATACCTCATGGCGAGACTCCTCCTTGCACCTCGACGCGGCACAATCTCGCCCCAGCGTAACTTGCTGTATACGCATCCGACGACAAGTGGGCTGCTCCTTTGCTTGGCTCTTGATGTACGTCGGCTTGTGTAAACCTACACCGACTATGGAAGATACTGGGACTGGAGGGGCCTCGAATAACACGTACAATGGTGTCTAAAGGCCATGCAGACAGCCACAGGAGATCACATCCCTAGATAGACAGGATGACCGTCATGCGTTGTAATGAGCCAACGAAGAGCCAGCCGTAATAATCTCGGGCAGCCATCATTATCCAGTTGTAGGCATCTTAGGACATTTACAACTTAATACAACAATATATTTCAGTTATCCTCCACCACAGTGGGCCCAAACGACAGGGACTCCGCCTCCGGCACGGCGGCCCTGACGGTCTCGGCCCGGTTCTTCATCCTGCCGATGTAAGGGCCGTTGGAGTCCCTCCTGTTGTTCAGGTAGGCCTGGACGTCCTCGATGACGCGGCGCGCGAGGTTCTTCTGGAACTCGTCCGGCTTGACGAGGCGCATGAGCCGCGACGTCTCGTAGAACCTGCCGCGCACGGCCGCCTCCCCCTTGGTCGCGTCCCTGAGCACGCAGGTCCAGTCGAAGTGGACGCCCTCGGGCGCCTTGAGGTGGTCCCGGAACGCCTTCTCCGCCACCATGGAGGCCGGCAGGGTCGGCGGCAACGCCTGCGGCGGCGGCTGCTGGCTGCTCGTCTGCTCCAGGCGCCACACGTCGCCGCAGAAGAAGAGCCCCTTGTTGTTGTTGCTGTTCTCGCCCGCGACGAATATCTCCTTGAGCGCCATGACGACCGGCATCGACTTGTCCCAATCCTCGCTCATCTCTTCCGGGGGCAGCCGGACGCGGACGGCGTCGTTCACTGTTATCTTCTCGCACCCGAGGAAGACGCCGCCGAATCTCTCTCTGTCCTGGCCCGGCGCGGGCCCGCTGATGCGGTTGAACGTGGAATAGGAATGGTCTACTGTCGTGACGGCCACCTTGGATGCTTCCAGCCCAAGTGACTCTTGTTTCTGCTTGTCCCCGCCCGTGATCTGCTGCTGTATCACCTGCCAGTCTATCTCGAACATGGGCTTGCCCCTGATGTAAGCCAGGTGGGGACTGACAGTGGGGACGCTGAAGGCCAGGAAGGGTCTCATGTCCTTCTCGAAGGCGAGGAGATCTTGCAGTTTGAGATATCTATGCGCGAGTGGTTTGATTTGCCACCTAGCCTCCGTAGGTGCTGCCGGGTCTGACGCTGATGGGTCCGGTACCGCGGCGGCGACGATGATACCAATCCGCCAGGCATTTCCGAGCTTATACCACACTACTTCGCCCTCTCGAAAGAGCTGAGACTCAATGGGTTGAGCCCGCACGCCGGACGATGGCGTTTGAGAAGGCACTCCTGTTGCTGCAGGGGGAACCGGCGTAGGCGCAACCTGCAGCTGAGCAGGAGCCGCCGGGGATTGTCCAGGGGCAACCTGCAGCTGAGCAGAAGCCGCCGAGACTTGTCCGGGGACCGCCTGTACCTGGTCCGGGTTGCAAAAGCGACAGGAACACAGGTTCTGGTCGTTGCTACCCCCAGCGAGCCATAAGAGATGGGCGAAGAACTCGTTGGGCGACCTGAAGGGCTTTGGCTTGGTTCCTCTTGGATAGCCGTAGAGATAGTAGTCTGAACGCTTGTCTGGAAGAGATGCATGAGAAGGTTACCCTACATAGCCGATAATCAAGCCACTCACTGTTGCTCATCTTCTTCCTTAAGTGGTAATGCTCTGGAAACCGTTGTAGGTAGTAGACCCGACCTGGCTCCAGTTAGCATGGTGCTCTCGACCACGACAACGCTGTAAATACCGGTCATACCGGGCTCCAGGAGGAGCTGATCGCGAAGCATAGCGCCTAGCTTGAACTGCCAGTCTCGATACTTCGGGTCGTCCTCTCCAACGCGTTCGTGGCCCTCCGCGAACTCATGCTCTCCCCAGGCCTTTCCGTCGCTGCAGTTCTTGGCAAGCGCGATCGGGTAACAGGGGTGAGCTCCCGCAGTGGCAGGCTTCGCGGTTTTGCTGCCGGACGCCATGCCTCTCCCGAATGATATCGCGTCACAATATTAGGCCTGGCGTTGCGACTGTAAGCACACGACAACCATAAGAACCGACGGGGCGAGACGCAAGGGGGAATGTTTTGGAGATGTTGTGAGGTTGGTATGTAGCGCCACAAACTTTGAGAGGCAGACGTGCTGCTGTTCTCCCTTAGCTGCACAGGTTCGGGCCACTTACAGTTGAGTCGCCAGTCGCAAGAACTCGCTGAAACCAAATTTATCTCCTTGAAGGTTAACCAGAGCTTCTTATGAAGCCAGATAATTACGACCATGTCTTTTTATTATCCAATAATCCAGCTTCATGACTATGAAACGTTTAATCTAATTTTCGTATCTTGCGTAAAGGTTACCTGACGTAGGAGTGGCTTTTAATTAGGTACCTATTACGGGTCAGAGCCTAGCTGTGGCTCGTGCGCCAGCCCCGAACTTTACCAAGTGCCATTCCTTCCTTCTAAGAAGATGATAACACCGGCTTGCTTTTAGATACAAAGTCACGATTAACTACCTATAGGTTGCGAGTGTTTCGGTTGGCTTAGGACAAGCAAGCATAAACAAAGGCTTCGGGAGCAGAATCAAGGGCCGATATTGCTGTCTGTAGTGGATACCGAGGTGTTTGATGGCTAGCTCAAGTTAAGGCAAATCAGAAGAAACGCGCAGTGCGGCTACACAGATGTTTGGTTTCTCCTAAACTGCCTGGGCAATGTTTTCGTGTTCATTCAAGCTTTCTTTGTTTCTGGATATGAAGGGGATTTTACCACGTGTTGGTTGAGATTTATAGGTCGCCCCAGACAACTTCTGAGCTACCTCAACTCGTAACCCGTAACCCGTAACCCACAACCCGCAGCCGGCAACCCGCATCCGAAACTGCGACAACAAGCACAAGTCCCCGCCCGCGATTCTGGCTCTCATTTCATGTAATTGATTCTTTAAAACCTCAGAATTGTGAAGGCCGAATGTTGTTTGGCAGGATGGACCGGCATTTCGGAGGGGGTGGGGCTGCTTATCATTCTACTTGGACACTGTTTCCTCCTAACAAAAAAGGAGCATGTGTTCAATCTATGGCAGCAGGATATGTTTCTACTTGTTAGCAAGTAACAAGCACGGTTTGATCCCGTCTTCTTTGGATATGCTAGTTGCGCTGAGTGATACGTCGAACGTCTTTCAAGTCCTCCAGTCGCATATCCTCCATTCAAGTAGTCTTCAAGTAGCCTTTCAAGCCGTCACAGGCAATAGGTCCCATATCACCTTAGTTCATACAGAAAACACATATTTCCGACTGGCAGCGGTTACGAGGTTCTCATGATAAACCCAGGAGTGTACATACACCCAGTCTGCTCTTTTCGAGAAGTATTCTGCCAAAGTGAGCGGCAAGCTACGGGCTTGACCCAAGGGACCCCGAACCTCATACGCACGAAGCTGATCGCAGCGCTGCTGGTTACGTGCCTAGGGGGCCAGTCATTTCCATCCCCTCGGTTGGTTCGTCGCAATGGTCACTGGCATGGTCACTTTCTTATTGGATTTCCACGGGGTACGCCACTAAGCTAATAACAACATCGAAGGCTTATATTTTTCTTTCACCTCATATACCTGATCTCCGCCATCACGGGGCCCATGTACGCAAATGGGATCTGCGGTTACTGCGGCGTCCTGCGATCTCAACATCAGAACCCACACCAGAGGCTGGGGAAAGAACGATCTTAAGACATGACTAAGACGGAGACCGATGCTGCTGTTGTCAGCATGGTGGGCAGGACTATACAAGGGCAGCAAGAAGAAGCAATAGTAGAGATTCGGAAACCCCATAACCGATCAGAGTAGGGGACAGCTATTCAGCTATCACTCACATTCTTTTAGGACGAAGAACAAATCTCGACAGAAATAGGGGCCTGTTTCCTTCGTTTCTACCGTGGCTTTCGATACCTCCTTGCCGGCACGAGGTGGGCCATAATCGCTAAGGCGAGTTCACTGCCGCTATCGCAAAGTAATACCTCTTCATTCTTATGTTCAGGCGATAACAAAAACCGGGACGGAAATGAGTACAAATGGGGAACCAAAATAGCCAATTAGAAAACTGACCATATAGACGAACATCTACCCGCCGCACTCTCGCCGCCTAACCAGGTCAATAATCCCGACGGAAGGAGCGCTTACAACAATGTCGACGGCTGGAGTTCGCCTGAGTCGCCGGATTCGCCCTTTCCAACTCCTATTACTCGTTATGATTACCTACGAGAAGGACACGGAGGCTCGGCGAGCAAGAGCAACTCGATATCCTATACAGGGAAGGACGATGGTTTCACTCTAGTACACCGGAAGCCGAAGCCCCACAGAGTTTTGCCATTGTCGCTCCGTCCTTATTAGAAACAATCCCTCTGCTAGCTACTCAAGGAAAAGTGTCTGAAGAATGAAGCCTGCAAAGCTTCGATGCGTCCACTCAGGGAAGAGTATTCTCGGCCGACAAAGGACGCGGACGACAAGGACGTGGCCCACGTCGAGGGGCAGTCAAATTCTAGTCCTGCTCCAGGCCCCTGCGTTGCTAGTAGGCCACGATACCCCGCCGACAAGCAAGGAAGGAGCCTTTGTTTGCGTGGGCCCATCAATGCCCTGATGTCCTGGCTAACCTGGCCTGATTGACCTTGACGTCAACTGACCTCATCGTCGACTGACCCGACCTGCCCTGACCTTGTCGTCGACCAAGTTGCCCGTCGACCTGAAGAAGAAAAGGGAGGAGGGGATGGGGAGTGCCGGAGGTGTGGTGGAGCAAGGAGCCCATTGCCGACGAAGTCAGAGGAAGAATCAGTATGTCCTATCGAATAGCCCCAGCTCTGTATACGACGATTCCCTGACAGCTTCACGGGCAGTCCTCCTGACCGGTCCAACCAAGGGCGGCATTTGGCGCCGAGACCATGCTTTTACCGGCCGCCGCGTCGCCGGCGATGGTCACCCTCTGGGCCGCTTCCTTGAGAAAAGCGCAGCTCAGGGTCGACGCGATCAAGCACAGCGAGCACGGCTGTCAAGGCTAAACTGGTCCCCGCTGACTGGCGCCCCTCCCTGAGCGCCCGGAAGGCGGTGCGAGCGGTCCTTAACAAACCCCGATATGTCCCAGGTCAACATGGTGGTCCACAACGTGGGCGTCCCCGGTGTGCCCGCAGCGCCGCAGCGCCGAGGGCCCGCTAGTCCCAGCCCGCAGACAACCACCCCGGGCACTTTGTGCTGGCCAACCGGATCAGGCCGCGGTGCTGTGGAATCGTGAGTAGCAACTCTGGTCTCCCAATCGGACCCGCCCTTCCCCTTGTCTGATTGATATGCTGACCCCTGTTCAGAGCCGCGTATGGTGGAGAAATGCATGCTCGACTTCGTGTAAGAGTGCAGGCTCAGAAGGGGTGCCTGAATTGTCCGATCGCTGGTGAACTAGACTTCTCCTTTCAACCAGACCACTCCTATCAACCAAAACCCATCCCTTCTTTCTCGACCTGGAATATGCCGATACGGCTCGGGCGTGCACCCTAACCCTGTATCAATGCATAGACGCATGAAGCTCCCTCGGGGACACGTTGCCCACCGTTTCCATCCGGGTACGCCTGCTAATGCGCTCAAACAGCGTTTCGGGCGCCTCCGGAAGGAGCTCACCGCAGAGGGGCCACCTTGTCCCTCCCGAGCTTGGCATCTGCGCGTACGCACTGCACCTGGGCTCTGTCCGGACAAGGCTGCAGAATCATGCGAGGGCGCTGGGCTCCGAGTGGATGGCCTAGCCGCTCCAGCTCACCGAACTGAAGGTCAACAGCATGTCGCTGGCTGAGCACCGGAAGGCAGGGTGGCGGCGAAGAGTGTCTGCAGTAAAGCTGGGCGACAACTCTCCGCCGGACCTCGCGAAAGAGGGTAGGCCTATCCGGTGGATTCGAGCCTGACTGCCGACCGAATGCTCGTCAGTGAATTGGCGACGGATCTGGTATGGGCGAAGCGCTGGAGGTTGAGAGAGAAGCTTCATTTTTAGTTAGATCTGTCCTTGGAAGTCTTACGTTGTAACAAGTTATACACATGTACTGTATCTATTAGTAAAAACTCGAAAACAAGATTTTTTTCTATGATGATTACGGAATGCTGGTCTATGAATCACGATAGTATATACCACAGATATGAGAGCTACCACCAAGATACGGATAGGGGGGTTGGTGTTGAGTTGAAATATGATGGTGCAGTACCGTGCGTACCATTTACGGTACCGTCGCACAAGTTGTCTCCCCAAGGCCCCCCGCCGTGCGCAATTGGGGGATCCCTAAACCCGCTAACAACTACCAGATACAAGCGATTGCCTGGGTACTGTACCTGGGTAACTGGCAATCGCAGTGGAAGCTCGAGGCCAAACGTGGAAGATTTCAACACTTCCTCCCATCTCAGCACAACCGACGATCGCGCAGCCAAATACCCTTCGCCGAGATGTTGTCGTTCATATTAATACAGAACCGGCAGTAAGTCCAACAAAATTACTCGATGTCCGCAGGCAACCAGTTCGTAAAGTCGTTCCGGCGCTAACCGAAGCCACCAACCTCCAGGGGCAAAACGCGACTGGCGAAATGGTACGTGCCGTACAGCGACGACGAGAAGATCAAGCTTAAAGGCGAGGTACGAATTCGCCCGCTCACTCACTCGCGCACGCTCTCCCATTCCCTGAAATATGCACACGTGCGCGCACGCCCGGCATACGATACGATTGCCCCTAACCTATCGACCCCCGCCTCCTTCCGCGCAATCTCTCTCTCTCTCTACCTATCTATCCATCCGTCTAGGAAGGTCTTTTTTTTTTGCTAACGGGCACGCTTCCCCCCCAAAACAGGTGCACCGCCTAGTGGCGCCGCGGGACCAGAAGTACCAGTCGAACTTCGTGGAGTTCCGGAACAACAAGATCGTGTACCGGCGGTACGCGGGGCTCTTCTTCTGCGCGTGCGTCGACACCAACGACAACGAGCTCGCCTACCTCGAGGCCATCCACTTCTTCGTCGAGGTGCTCGACGCCTTCTTCGGCAACGTCTGCGAGCTCGACCTCGTCTTCAACTTCTACAAGGTCTACGCCATCCTCGACGAGGTCTTCCTCGCCGGCGAGATCGAGGAGACCAGCAAGCAGGTCGTCCTCACCCGCCTCGAGCACCTCGATAAGCTCGATTAAGAGGAAGGAAAGAAAAAAAGTAGGAGGAGTAGTAGTAGTACGAGGAGGAGGGAGAGGAGCGAAGAAAGGGGGGACAGACGGGAATAACCTCGGATGGTGACGCCCGGACGTGCGCATAAACCGGCTTCGAGATTGTTGCGACGCTATTTTACGGAGGCGGGCAACTTGTGCATGTAAGCATTTAGAGGCGAAGGCGTCGGGCGTTTTGGAGGCGAGATCAAATACGGCATAGGATTTACAGCATTCATGGCCTACACGGGAAGGCGGGACGTCAGACAGGTTGTTAATGGGCCAGCACTACACCACAGAAGACGATACATGGATAAGCGGCGATGGTGCTCGCGGAGAATACTAGTATATTATGTAGATTTTCCGTCCTCGTTCATCTATCGTATGCAATTGCTTCATCATCGAGTCATGCACCACTACCAAATCGCCGGTTTGAACAGCCGTCCATCTTGATTCCGAAGTTGCTACGTGCATTGTAATTGACGGCATCACAAGATTGCCATCGGTCGTTGTATGCTACTGACGTGGTCAAATAGCCAAAGTCAACAAGACCCCTTTTGGACAAGAGGCAGTTTGGGAAGCGCCCTGATTAGGCTATCCTGTACCAGCCAGTATCATCTGGTTAAGGATCGCTAGGCGGCGTTCTGGCGGTCCGCCTCCTCCCATACCTGGCGGGCAGACCTTCTGTTGGCCATGCTATAGACGATGGGATTTGCCCGACCCTTAAAGAGAGCGACGACCTCGGGGCGGAATCGGGATTCCCTTACTAGGCGATACTGGATTCCATCTGGTGCTTGGAACAGCGTTGGATCATCCTCGGCAGCAGAAGCATCACCATCACATCCTTGGCAGGCCTCTTCGTTGATGCCCAGGTTGTCATCCGCGCCGTCGTGAGCTGGCACACGCGCGTCCGCCTGGTCAGAAGCGATGCCTGGTTTGGCACCCTTCACGACCTTGTCTACGGCCCCGATCTCAAGTTTCATCACTTGAAGAAACTTTTCTGCCTCTTCTCCGGCCTTCTTGGAGTCTTCTGGGGCAATCACAGCCTCAGATTCTGTGTCCTTGGCGGCCACATCTTTACTTTCAGTTCGGCCACTGACTTGCTGTTTAGTGACAGTCTTAGCCTTCGGCGTCTGCAAAGCTCGCTGTGAATCGATGAATACGTCGTCGTCATAAGAAAGGCGGCCCTCGTTCCTTTTCGGTCTCGGCTCGTTCCGATGCTCGGCTTTGGTACTGTTACGGTTATCGAGGTTTTGAGACGGGACAGCCTTGCGGCCGCGTGTGTTGCACTCTCCGGCTCCTTGGCTAATTGGCGTGTCTTCTGCGGCATAGCGACCCGTACGCATCCTTTTCGTGTGAAGAAACTCGTCAGAAACATGTGAATGTGCGCGTGGTCGTCTACCGGAACCTTCACACCTAACTTGAGCACTGTTGCCTGGTCTATAGGCATCGTAGCCATTGCGGCGAGGTGGACGAGTCGGAGTTCTGGAGCGAGAACGCTCATGGGGAAAATTCGGAGAACGACGCCCTCGATATCGATGGTTTTCGCCTCGGATGGGTGATCTTGCCCTGATCCCGGCTCGCTCTCGCTGTTTGGTCAAGGAGACCTTCTTTTTATTAAGAGGGCACAGAGTCGCAAAGTGCTGCCCAACTTCACGGCAGATCTCGCAACGATAATCGGGCGGCGGAGGTTTATCCCACCTCGGGTCCATGTTTGTGGGACAGAGCTGTATCCAGTGTCCTATGACCTCGATTAGTAAGTATACGGCCGACTAGTTCAACGAGCTGGCTTGCCTGGCTTATCACAGCGCTTGCAAACATAGCTTGCCGGCGGTGGGACAGAGAAGTTCGGAGCCCTCCCAAAGCGTGCATAATATTCCTTAGGATTATGCTTCATTCGGCTGGAAGACGAAGCGTTGCTTGTATCTGAGGTTCTGGGCATTCCTTCCGGAGAATCCAGTAAGATGGCTTCGTGAGTAATCGTTACCTCATCAGCATCAGAATCCAGCAAAGCATTGGTTGCTTCTGATCGGTGGGCAGAAGGGTTACCCCTCGAATGGACAGGCAAGGCATGAAGCTGCTCCTCGTCGTCATCCTCGATCTCAATGATCTCTCGTTTGCTGCTGGCACTTGGGGCGCTCCGTTGCCCTAGTGGAATTACGTTGGATCCGGTCTGCCGCTCCCCCCACCCTATCTCGCTTTCTCGTTCTTTGTTGGTAATGTCCCCTAAGGGACTCTGAACAGGCGGCTTTTGTAGAAGAGCTGCACGGCTTTTATGCATGTGTTGCCTAGGCGACTCTTGCGGACGTGAAGTGGTTTCCAGTGTGACAAAGCCACCGCTCTTGGTCTGTTCGAAAAGGTGCTGGATCTCAGCTTGAGCCATCAAGTATCTACGGCGGTTGGCCGGATTCTCCTCAGCATCCTTTCTCTGCCATTCTTCGAAAGCCTGATCCACCTCTTCCTTTCTGAAAATGCCCACCTGCAAGGTGCCACATGTAAGCAGGCTCACAAAGTCAGGTAGGAGTGACCCTTGGTCTATGATGTTATCTCTTTTGATTTGCTCATGTAACCATCTCATGAGCAGATGGAGGGCTTGAGACTTCTCAACCTTGTCTGGAAAGGCAGTGTTGATCTTGGTTGCAAGTTCATCCAGGCTGATCTCTTCGAGACGCTCGATCGCCAACATTAAGAGGCTGTCTCTAAGGTCCATGATGGTACTGAAGGGAAAAGAGGTCGGAAAAAGTCTAGGCCCAGTCAATATGGGTGAGGATATCGGTTACGACCAAGCTCTCTTGATTACCCCCGAGGTGTTTCGACCACCGTTATAGGGTAAATGCGCTGAACTGCTCCGTGGTATGCAAAGCGTTGGAAATCCCGGGTTGACCAAGAAGTAGATATCCAGGGTATAGCGAAGAGCGGTCAAATCCGTGTTTGCTAGTTTCTCATGCACTTGCCGCTGCCAGATGCAGGTCTGGTTGAAAAGTAGACCCGGCCTCGTAACAAACGCGAATGTCAGTTCGGGAAACTGCAGAAGTGAGATGGTGATGAAGTATGGTCGAGTCCGATTTTATAAGAACGCCTTGGTCAAAGGTGAAGACGCCACAATTTGATCACGATATTGAAGTCAGATTGCACCGGACTGTTTAGGGTAAGAAGATAGGGGGACCGCCGGCGCCTGAAATCTGAACTGTCCGTTTGGGGAATGAAGTACTGCCCGTGACAATGGAAACATGAAAGTTAGAAGAATTGCACGTAGGACAGAGAATAGACCCTGAAATCTAAGTCGATTCACGTAAATTGGGAAAGAGCTTCTATGAATCACGGGGAAGGAGCACTTTCTGATGTTATCTACTTTAGTAGCCATCACAGCAATAACTCTCGGTACATGACAGTGAAAGTAAAATTTGTGCTCACACCCACGAGTGCTCGAGAATTATTCATGGTCTTGGGAGCTATGGGATGTTCTTTCAATCTCCCATTACATCGCTGCTGCGTCACTTCCTAGTGCGATTCTGGGTACTATCAAGTTCCAAACTTCAACTAGCCCGGCCAATCCGAGGACAGGAAGCAAGAGAAGCCATGATTTCAATAGCGATGTAATCATATCTCGTCAATGTTCAAAATTATGGGATGGGGTCGCTGGCTGAATACCATCGGGGTTTGGTCTGTCGAATAACTGCCCACACCCATCAACGTAAAGCAGTACGACGGTCATGATGTCACCGTTTCAAAGCGGCAAACCGTGCTGCCAGCTCATTGACGTCCGGGATCCCATCTCCTATACCACCTTTCCGTTCAGGAGTCTTCTTTGCTAGGCCGGCATCGACCATCTTCTTGTTGGGTTTTAATTCCATCGAATTGAGAGTAACCTTCGGTCGAGGGTTATCAGTAGACGGACTTGGCGGGTTGACATGAAGTGGAGTATTCGGCCCAAGAGCCCGGGGTGGCGTAGCACGGCTCAAATCTTCCCTATCCTTGGCTTCTTTGCTATCGGCAGGTATAGGGGCCTCCGAAGTTTTCTGTGCCTGGCCACCACTCGGGCTGTCGTCACCGTCGTCCGCGTACTTGGGCGCATCTCCCAAGTCCCTGGGTCTTTTCGGCCAATCAACCCCGTAGGCTCTAGCAATCTCCTCGAGGTAACCTTGAACCAGCTCTTCCCTCGGCGGCGTGACGCTCAACTTCTTCACTACCTTCTCGTTGACCTTGCCATCCGAGTTCTCCATGGCTGCCAACACGAACTCCTTTCCGAACTTCTCCCCGAGAAGGGCGCGCACTTGCTGCAGTTCCTTGATCTCTGTCTTGGGTGCGGAGTAGATGATGCTCTTTACAGCATCCTCCAGTCCGGGATCGCACGGCGCGGTCTCTAACAAGCCAGAGCGGGCCAGAAGCAGTTCGCAATATAGCTCGAGAATTTCGTGGAGTTCGTTTGTTATATCCGACCGGATTATATTCTCCACTCTAATTCTCGCCGAATCTATCTTTCCGGCTTCCAAAAGCTGGGCCATCGCCCGCCTCTGTGCCTTGCCATTGGCATCATCCCGCTGTTGCACCATGCGCAAACGCGCGATGGATAGCTTCAGCTGGACCTTGAGCCTAGCCTAGATGAACGTCTCTTAGTAACAATGATAATATGAAGGTATTTGAGGTCCTAAAGACTCACTACGAAAGTCCCCGATGGAGGAGGCATAGTCGCTAGCAACTATCAGCGGGATGTTCAGGCCGTTTTAGATGTCGATAAGTAACGGATAACTTATGATAATCGCAGTTGGAGCCCCGCGAAACGGTTGTCGTCAGGCGAACTACTGCAACTGACCTCAGGCGCATGCTCGCCATGTCCCCGCAATGGGTCCCTGCAGGCGGATGGGTACTACATAAGTACTTGTACTTATTCTTACTCCATTCTTCTGTGCAGGTCGAAGTATTCATACGTACAGTAGGTTCTCCAGAGTAACATCCTGTTCTACAGAGTATCAGCCCGAGGTAACCCAAAGTTGACAAGCACAGGCGCCACCAAACACTTCCACAAGTTATCGACCTCGGGATGACCTTACTCATCAACGTCTTGCTCCTTTACCTGCAGCCATACGTTTCAGGGAAGCGCGACAACAGACGGGGTTCGTAAAGGTGGGCATTGTTTCCTTGGCAGCGAACCTTTCACATCTGTCACGAAAGACTTGGTCAATAAACACCGCCTCTTGCACCCGGCCCCTGGTGATCAGCCGATTTCAGATGCCATGAATCGGTCAAGGTATCTGTGGGATCTGGATTTCCAACCTGGTGGATTTGGGCAATCATGGCGTCCACCGGCGCAGGGTGGAAGCAAAAGCTTGATGAGTACCTGGCCACTATCACGACGAACCTTCAGAGAAACCATCTATGGCAAAGGATGCTGAAGAACACAGTATGCACGACAGTAATTCTTATAATTGGCATCACTCCTGCCGTGGTCTCCGTTTATGGTCCGTCAACGTACCTAGGTGCTATGATCACAGTCTTTGGACACCCAGGACGGCGTTTTGGTGAACTTTGCGAGGCACTCATCCTGATAGTCCTTGGGGCTTTCGTCGGCATGGCCTGGTCATCACTAGGGCTTTACTTATCTAGCTTGGTCATTGATAGCAATCTTGATGCCGCTTGTGGTATTCGAGCTGTCTTCTTCGCATTGGCCGTCATGCTTCATGGCATTCTTCGATCCTCCACGCCCAGGTTGTTCTTGTTCGTCTTTCTCATGCTGCTTGTCAGTATCATAGTTTTGACTGGCACCGCTACATCCGTCTCAACATCGATGATCACCCAGATTGCGTACCCTATTCTCACAGCCGCAGCAATCGTAATTGTCATGAACGTCTCGATTTTCCCGGAATTTTCAAGCGATTACCTTGGGATATCTACTATCGAGACGTTATGTGAAACGGTGAAATGCTTACAGGATGCTGGGGACTGGTTCATATCCGAATCTAGCGAAGCAAATCCTGATAACACCGAAAACACCCTGTCGGCAGATTTGCGAAGCAAGCTCGTTTCCCTGACGGATAAGAAGGGCAAACTAAGGTCACAGCTCGGAAGCCTCAAGACTGCTCAAGCGGAATCCAATTTTGAGCTCGTGTTTGCAGTTCTTCCTCCGCGGTCGCTGAAGCGGATCAGCGTGACTGCTATGACGCGTCTCGTTCAGACCACAATCTCGCTCGTCAACGCTTGCGAGAGTAAATATGCTTTAGCAGGGGACGATGCGGATACTACTCGAGGAGCCGCGGAGAACGACGATAACGATGATAGCGACTCCACTACGGATTCAAGTTCTGAGTCTTCGGAAAGTGAAGATACTGAGGCTTCTGAGAAGCCTCGCAAGCGGAAGTCTAAGCACCAACGCAATCTCGAGCTTATTAAACCCATCCGCGAGATTGAGTCAGGCGATAGCAAGCTTTTGGAACATATCTTAACCCAAATACGAGATCCAGCCAAAGTTCTCCATGATCAGATACACAGAGCGGTCCAAGTGATCGCTGTGGCACTAGCTCATTGTTATGATGTGTCCAGACTTCCTTCGGGTGTTTCGAAGCCTGATGGTATCATTTTAGAGGAGATCGACGTTCGAATGGCGGTCTTCGCAGATGCCTTGTCGCTTTTCGACTTGAATTCTGCGAAAGCTCTAGAGAATGCTGCCGCGATGGCCTACCGCCGCGGCTCGCAAGAAGACATCATGCCTGGCATGGAGATCCACCTCATTTCCTCCTTCTTGACAGGCACGAGAGACGCCGCTGCCCAAGTCTTGGACATGTTGAGGCACTCCAGAGCTCTCCTTGAAAAGAGGGACGCTAGGTCTGGGCGGCGGAGATTCTATTTCCCAAAAATCAGCTGGGACAAATGGCTGACGACTGGCGGTGAAAGCGACGCTAGTGCTCTACCCGAGAACGCCAGGAAAGGGGCCAGGACTGGCCGTGGCCTTAAAGAGGACCATAGAAACCACGATGACGACCCAGAAAACGACAGCAACGAGGAACTGTTACAGTGTAACAAGGACGAAGAGACCGGGTATGCCAACAGCAAACAGCCAACATCGCCACAGGCAGACGAGCGCTCGAGGAGGAACGGGCCGCGTAAATCCGACGTAACTACCATACTGTGGCTGCGAGGTCTGGCGGCTGATGCAGTCGAATTCTTTGCCGATTCTGATGACTTGGCTTTCGCTCTAAAAATGACCATTGCGGCTTTTCTCGTGACGTGGCCAGCTTTTGTACCCGAATGGAACGCTTGGTACCGCTCAGTGCGTGGCTCGTGGGCCTCGCTGCAACTGATCATAGTGTTCGAAGTCGCGGTTGGAACTTCCTTTCATGGCTTCTTCGTGAGGGCATTCGGTGTTGTATTTGGCTGCGTCGTTGGTTTCCTCTCTTATTTGATAGGGCGAGGAAATCACGTCGTTGCTGTGATTGTCCTCACTCTAGGTGCCATCGTCTCTTTCTACGTCCAACTGGGTACAGGTTACGTCAAAACTGGCATGATCTCGACTGTCAGTATGTCTGTTGTTGGCCTCGGTAAGTTGCCCCTTAGACTGGGCGAACTTGACTCTGTGCTTGCTAACTCAGGACCAGCAACTGTCCTTCAACAGAACGACCACCGTCCTTGGGAAATCTTTGTTCAGCGCCTGATCTGCTTCCTCGTTGGTGGAGCCGTGGCCCTGATGGTCGAGATGTTCCTCTTCCCAGTCCGTGCGCGAGATAGACTGGTCGAGTCTCTCGCTTCGAGCATCCAACAGATATCACAGATGGAAGCATCTCTGGCCATTGGCATCGACTCGCCGATCAATGGCAACGTCAATTTCCATGCAGTCAACGCAAATTTTCAACGGGCTAAAGGAAAGGCCGAGCAGGCTCTCTCGGCTGCTCGGACGTTCCTGCCTTTCTGTCTCGCCGAACCGCGGCTAAAAGGCAGTTTCAAGGGACAGGCGATGATTTACCGTGAGATGATATTCGTTCTGTTCCAAATTATAGAGCGCATGGATAATGTTCTCCACTTGCGAAATGTGTACGGCAATAGCGTTCTAGAGGAACTGAGTGCGGAGGTGTTGCCCTACCGACGCAATGTGGCGGGCAGCATCGCGATCACACTGTTTGCCGTGAACGAGGCACTAACGACGAGGTTGCCCCTCCCGCAATTCTTACCTTCGAGTCGAGTAGCCCAGCTGCGGGTCATCAGCTGCGTTCGGGATTTGCTCCTTAAGAGGGCAATTTCCGGTTCGACGAGCGGCGCCGCAACGCCGGCGGTACCAGACGGAGGTAGCTCGACGCCGCTCTCGAGCCAGTTTCTGCGATGCATGACGAAGCAGACCTTCCTGTCGTGGAACGCGGCGTCGGCCGGTATAATCGAAATCATCGAGTACCTCGAGGAGCTCGTCGACCTCGCGAAGCTGCTCGTGGGCGTCAACGCCTTCCGCTCGGGGATGCTGGAGCGCCCGAACTTTCACGAGCACATGAAGAAGGTCAGGGAGCGCGAGGCGCGCTTGGCCGCCACGGCGGCCACGGCCACGGCCACGGGCGCCGAGCAGCCGCTGGAGAAGATGAGGAGCAGGCCGAGCAGGAGAGTGCTCAGGAGGCGCGCCTTCTCGTCCGGCTTTGCCAATCCTCCTCGTCACGGCCCCAGCGTCGGGAGGCGAGGCTCTGTCGTGCCGAGCACCGGAAATAAGGCGGTCGACGCGGTCCGGGCGGAGAATGAGGTCGAGGATGACCTGCCCGTCAGCCTTCAGAGGGTCCGGACGAAGAGGATGGAGGAGAGGGAGTTTGAGAGGCTGAGGAGGGCGAACACGGTGGACCCCAAAGGAAAAGGTGTCATTCGAGCGAGCACTTGGCTTGGGTGAATGCGCAGGAGGCAATGTCCCTTGAGGAGTCTACTCGAAGCCATTTCTTGTAGATGTAGTCATTGATTATGCTCAGCTGCCCTATTAACAACACATAATAAGTATGCGATTGTTCACGCCCCATGAGTAAGTTTCAATGCGGGACTAAATATTCGGGCTGCGTAGCTCGCGTACGCTATATACTGCAGAGAGTTAAAAACTAACACAGTATATCCACGTCTCTCACGATAATGGCATCTGGCATGGGTCGTTTGGCTTACTCTATGCTGAACCCGCAAATCCTTGTGTGCCAACCGCCGCGAAGGTCAGCCGCATCTTAAGGTCATCAGGTACTCATTGACTATACCGAAGGTGCGGTCAGACAGGAAGTCGTCACGTATCAAGAAGCGCTGTCATTTACGAATCACACATTTACCAATACACACAAGAACTTGGCTGTGTATCTATTTAAGGAGAACACGAGCAATGACGTAGTGCAGCCCAAGACACATATACGGCGGCAGTAAGCCCGCGCACTTCCTTCTAACGTTACATTGAAGCGCCGTGTTCAAGAACCAACCGAATGAATGAAATGACCTGGCGTGCCACCATCCCCGACAACAAATGATGGTACGAAGAAGAGCGACACACAAGGCTGGAAAAGAATGCGGCGAATAAACAGGCAAGAGAGCGGTCCACTAGGGGTAGCCAGAGTGATCCAGAGGTCCCAGGCTTGGCCAGCCCGTTCGATTGGCGGCGAAGACGGTCGATCGCTGTTATACGCGGATCCCTGCCCCAAGGGCGTGCTCGGCCTGCCAAACAAGAGGACCCTGACAACCCCAAATCTTCGTATTTCGATGCGACGTTACCGCATGGGCCGATCTTCTTACACGGCTACGTCACGACCGGCCGAAACCCTTTGGGTCCGCGGCAGCGCACAACAGCTAAGTACTGCGCACGTCATCAACGCAACCCTATGAGTTATTGAAGGTTTGTAGGGAGTATTAAGGTATATATCAGGTCCGGTGAATCCCTCCGTACTGGCAACAACAGAGCCGTCGAATAAAGTAAATATCAAAAGGACGTGCCTCTATAAATTCACTAAATCACCCCAAACCCAAACCTGACAACTCAAATAACTTGAACCACTTGGCCGCTGTTTTATCAACAAAATCAACAACAACAACAACAACCACGCGAAGATGATGCTCACCAACTACATACCCGCACTCCTCTCCTCCGCCTGTCTGCTAGCAACACAAGCGCAGGCGAAACCCCTAACCGCGGCAGCAGCAAGACAAGAGACCCCGCCGCCGACGACGGGCCTCTACAGCTGGCAGGCGACGGACTTCTCGTTCGGGTGCGGCTCGGCGGCGTGCGGGCTGGGGTTCAACGCGACGGCGGCGGCGGGGTACGTGGATGCGGCGCCGGCGTTCGACGTGCAGTGCGGGGCGCTGTACGGGGCCGGGTGGACGGAGTGCACGCCGAACGGCGCCGCCGACGAGGAGACGCAGCCCACGGTGCAGTCAACGGTGCGCGTGTTCTGGGACACGGCCGGAGAGCACGGCACGGCGCCGCCGTACCGCGTCCGCATCTCGCACGCCTGGTTCGACGAGGCCACGGGCGCGCGCTGGAACGCCACGGCGTCCGGCAGCGCGCCCGGCGGCGAGGACGGCGCCGAGTTCCCGCTCCTCGGGAAGCGGCTCGTGGCCGAGGTCGAGACGGCCGAGTACGAATCCTAGTTTAGGTGTCCGGTCTCCGTGTTTACATTTTCTGTGCCTGTGATTATCGGTCGCGACTCTCCCACGTCGCAGCGGGGATGGGGAGGAACGAGGCGGAAAGAGGGCGTACAGGAGTTTACCAGGAGTTAAAGGATAATTGGAATATATGGTCGGGAGAGCTCATACATCAGCTACATGCTCTTGTTCGTGAGGACACACGTCCCTGGATGCCTAAGCTCTATAGCTGGAATAATGCATATCATAATACTGTTCTCAAGCGGATGGCAGCGGGTCACCGTGTCATCGAGGTGGCTTTCTTGGAGCGAGCCAACTCGAGTTCATATATGAGCCTTAGTAATCTCCCCTAGCATAGGGCCTGCTGCAAGCAAAGGGGGTTGTGGATCCCGTGTTAATACATCAGAGCCTCGCACCGCCTTGAATTCATATCAGTCGCATTAAGGGCCACCTAGAAAACGGCCTATTTGATCATAATTCTACATGTGATGTGTTTTACAGTTTAGTTAAAGTAGGAAAATTGTATAGCCAGTGAGTGACTCCAGGTTTTGAAATGACAGCTCCGCAGAAGCAGCAGTAAGTTGCAACAATTTTCCTGTCCTAGCGTTCCTCCTTTCCAAGCTCAACAAAAGCACCAAATAAATGAAAGCCTGATCATCGAGCCAGAAACAGCCGTTCGGTCCAACATGTATCGACCCTCCCTCCATTTCATTGGGATCCTTCTTCCGGAACGCCGTAGAGCAACTTCTTCACATCCGCCGACGTGCTCTCCTGCGCCTTCGCCCCCCTCTTCTTCTCCTTGAACGCCATACTGACGAGCTTGCGCTTCTTGGCTTGGATCTGAAGGACCCTCTCCTCTACCGATCCTTCCATGACCAGCCTCCAGACCTTTGTCTCTCGAGTTTGACCAAGCCGATGTACACGATCGATAGCCTGATCCTCGATAGCAGGAGCCCACCCTTTGGACGTGTTAGCACAGGTGATTATAGGCTTACTCGATCTTGGGGAGACTTACAGCTATCTGCCAGAATGACCGTGTCGGCCGCGACGAGGTTGAGCCCGACGCTGCAAGCACTCAGGCTTGCGAGCATCACCCTAGTGTTAGGGTCGTCGTACAACGCGGCAACGGCCCGGTCACGCTTCTCCACCGACATTTTGCCATCGATGCGGCTGCATCCAAACTTAGCGTCCTCAAGGACGTGCTGAATGATATCGAGAAACGATGTCCATTGGGAGAAGATGACGATTTTCGACTTAGGGTCCTTGAGACTCAACTCGACAATTTTGAGGAGCTCCTCGGTCTTTGAGCTGCGTGTCTCGGTGTCAAACTCCTCAGGTGCTTCCGTTTCCAGCGACAGCTCGACGAGGGACTCTGGCGTGAGCTGAGCGCGACACTGCGGGCAAGTGCCTTTCTTGTTTCCACCACCTCCTGTGCCAATCCATTCGAGGATGCAGACTTTACCGAACATATGCTTACACGCCGTGATGGCCGGCTGGTGCAAGTCGATAGATTCGAAACAGATTGAGCACTCTTCTCCGTCCCTGCAACCGAGTGCCAGCGCCTTTTGCAAGATTTCGAGATTCTCTTTCGTAAATTGTACTACCTCTTGATCCCCTAAGACCTCAAGAACATCCTTAACCCGATCCTTGCAGAGGGTCCAGTGACAGCACCTGTAGGCCGTCTTCAGTGAGCACAGTCCGTAAATAAGAGTGATTATCCAGAGCGATCGAATACAGCACAGCCTCACGCTGAATCGTTGAGATACACTCACATTTGTCTGAGACGTAAAAGTCGTTCCAGGACGTTGGTGAACCTCAATTTCCCCCCCTTCTCGGAGTTCTTCTGATATTGTTCCATCGCCCCTTGGGCTTCGGATCTAGCTCTTGGTTAGTCACTCCAACGATAAAAGACACAGCTGACATACAGCATAGCATCATATTTGGCTTTCTCATCCTTAGTGAACGCCACGCGATGGATGTACTCGGTTTTCTTGGGCAGCTTTAAATCGACAAATTTCATGTCCTTCATCCGCCGAAGACACAGATCATGGAACAGAGCTTGCAAGAGAGACTTCGCTCTGTTGTATTCCTTGGCTCCTTCCTGGGTCGTCGGTTTAGTATCCAAGGGGCGACTGATCGCGGTCTTGAAGATAAGCACATCCTCAATGCCGCCACTGATCCTGAGGAATTGCAGTATCGATTGGAAGTCCTCGCGATGGTTAATGCTGTGGAAGACGGTCGTTAGTATTTGAAGCATATGTAGCAGACTCATCCAAGGCAGTTAGGGTTCAAAGAGGTGTGGACCTACATTGGGGTTCCGGTCAACACCCAGCGAGATTTTGCCTCTAAGCTGCAGACAGCCTTGGCGGTCGTCGTCTTAGAATTCCTGATAACGTGGCCCTCGTCCAAGACCACGCGACGCCAGTCAGGGGAAAAGATACCCGTCTTCTTCCCCGCTTGAAAGTCGCTCACAAGCTTACCGTAGCTTGTTATGACAATGTCGTGTTTGAGGAAGTCCGACTTCGTGCACTTTCCTGTCTTGGCGACTGAGTGGTATCTCAAGACACTGGGCATATGGTCCGGCTTGACGTGCCTGAGGATCTGCTCTTCCCAGTTGCTCATTACACCTTTCGGTGCAATGATGAGAGTTGGGCCATCGCCTTTAGTCGATAAGATGAGGCTGATTATCTGGAGAGTCTTGCCAAGACCCATGTCATCAGCAAGTATCCCGCCTGATAGCAGCCTGGGCCTCGAAGTCGATGTAAAGCCGGAGGCAAGATTGAAGAAATTGCCGCCGTTGTCACGCCTCCACAGCTGGACGACATCTTTGGACCCGGGTGCAGGTAGTTGAGGCGCCTCCTTGGCCGTCATCCATGAAAGACCCTAGTGGATGTTGTTAGTAGTCAGCAGACAGTTTGGGGTTCGCATGTCCGTACCTGGAGCTGATATGGCAGTAATTGCGAAGCCAGATCCTGGGGCTGTTCCGCCATGGGCAGCCTCGACAATGCCTCTTCATCCATGGCAAAGTCCTTGAGAAAGTCCTCCGCGCGGGTGTCCGCCATCTCACTTGCACCCAAGAGCTGTTCGACAGGAATATTTTGTCCCTCATCCTCCTCCTGAGGTAGACCAGCAAGAGATGAGCCGCTCTTGAGACCGAGCTCTGACGCCTTCCTGCGAGCTTCAGCTTCCAGTCTCGTAACTTTGAGTTGCGCCGCCTTCAGCAATTTCGCGGCTTTCAGCTTGGCTTCTAATTCCTTTCGACCTTCTGGGTCGCTGGTGCCGTATATGTAGAGCCGAATAGGGCAGTCGAATGCACCTTTGTAGCCAGTAACAACGCCTTCCAGAACGATGTCATTCTGATCTATGAAAGGCGCCAGCTGTTTGGCCACAGTCCTAGGTATGTGGCCAATCTGGGTGCGCATCACGTTGTCCACCCGGATCGCGTTTTCATCATACGGGTTTCCGGGTTCTCGGCGGCAAAGCACCATCTCACCGGGCGTGACGACACCATTGTAGTACCTGACGCCGACGATCTTATTGTCAAGCGTGCCGTACAATTCCAGTGACGACACGCTGTCGTTATCCTGAGTGAGGTCAACAACATCGGCCTCATCGTCTGCTACCCAGGACGATCGAGGGGCATATCGGCTCGAGGAACTAAGTGATGCGGGAGGCGTGGATTGGTAGGAGTGGGCAGCAGACGTGAACGAACTAGAGGGTCCTGCAGATCGTTGGCTTGAAGGGTGCGTGTTGCTTTTGTCGTGTCGCGCATGTTTTCTTTGCGGCAGGTCGCCAGCGTCTCCGGGACGCTTACGTGGGGGCATTGTGTACCCACGATCTCCAAAACGATGCAGGACGATGCGATTAGATGGCTAAAACGGGGAAAGGGTGGTCTCACCGCAGGGGACGGTGGGTTTGCGGCTATCTCAGCTGAGACCGTGGAGCCTCCATGCATGTAACCTGGGGAAGAAAATGAAGACCTGGGTTAGGTGAGTAAAGCTTTCCACTGGCATGACGCCATCTGCCCCGAGCGCGCGACTACCCTATACTGCCTCTGCTCCTAGAATCAACAAGAACCAGCGCGGTATCACGTGACATCTAACATCTACATACACCTTCCATATGGTCCTTCAGAGAGTTGCGATATGTTTCACCGTCTGAAGCAAGAGATGCGGAATCTACCCACCTGCATAGGAAGATACTACTGAGTTATATGCCCCACCCAGGAAATCCCATCTCATTAAATGAATACTTAGCAAGCTTGAAATGCATAAGCGCTCAGGCTCTCTTGATACGGGATTATATGTGTACCTAGGTAGTATGCGGTATGCGAATTGATTTGACATATCCGGTCTTTTCCACTGTCGGCCATCTAACATCAAATCTATTGGCGCCGTGCTTGATACTTATCGACGGGTAAATTTGCCAGTTACAATCTCTCCCGTTGTGCTCATCCCGGGACGGTATTGCGACATCGCGGGGGCTATGCGCACGTATCTCGTCATATTGGCGGTTCTGAGGGAATGGGACTCTCAGCCAATCAAGAGCCAACAGCTGTTCCTTTAGGCTCGGCCCTCGAGCGATCGTCTTGGAAAAATTAAAATGAGGAAGAGATAATAGCCACATTCTTTCCCCAGGTTTCAGGGCGTCGTTTTGTATAATTGCTTCATGATATTCAGATCTTTGTTGATAGATGGTAAATGCCAGCGTCATCTAACGAGTAAAAAAGAGACTAGAAGAGTGCCCTAGAGTCTGAGGGATGGCACCTCTCATTGGTCGGTGCAGTTCGGTACTGCCGGAAAAGGCATATGCGAGTTCCGCCGACGGCCGCCACTACCGCGCCGACCAAGCCGCGTAGTCTGCGGACGGCGGCAAAAGGACATATTGATGGATCAGGGTACACACCATCGCAACGAATGAGATTTGGTGACGATGGCGCAATCCGAGCTAGTCTTGATACAGTCCAATCTTTATACCTTCAAAAGAGCCGCAAGGTCACATCAAGCTGAGTCCGAGACTTCACCTTTTTTCTGGTACTTCAACTTCTTGGATGTCATTCTGGTTCATTATAAAGCTATCCATTATTGCTATTTACAAGAATCCCGGAAACACGAATGCGAACGCCTGGTAGTCACCCTTTTGCCCTGCCGCTTATGGGCCTTCAAACGCATCTTTCCGAGTCGATCACGACTCGGGAAAGTGTTGTCATCGCTTGCCTCATTCAATCATCATAAGCGGGAGGCTTGAGAGCAGACGCTCCTCCTCCTCGGCCTTCGATCGTCTGGAGATCACAGGCCCTTCGAGAGTTACGCTGCCTTCGTTGCGGGACATGAAGTGTTCTCTTTCCCTGAGACTTTTGAGACTTTACCAAACATCGAATGGTAGCCGCAGTTGGGGATATGCTTCTTCTCCCCCGTGGCGCTGTCAAAGATGTGACAGCCATATTTCGCTACGTTTGGAGGAGTATACACTGGTGTCAGGATTAGCCGAGTGGCAGTTGGAGCTGGACACCTCGAAACCTACAGTGTAGGGATACAGCGTAGTCGCTGCCTTGGTTGGAGACACGGTGCAGGCCGAGCTCGTCTGCCATATATGCGGTCTGGTTCGCCTTGTAGACCTGTTCTGATTTCACCATCATAGGCTTGGCTCTGTCGCCGTCGGGGAAGTCGTATCTCGTCTCGGTCACTTCGCCCTTGAGGATCTTCATGAGGCAATGCGCATTGCCGTGGTCATGGATTGGGCTACCCTTGCCCGGCGTCCACACTAGGATAAGCTATTGAAAGCATCGGTCAGCACATCGGCGAGGTTATGCTACCGCTTAGCAAGGAGGGCTACTGACGAGGTTGGCTTTGCCATTGCCTTCATCTACCAAATTTCGGGTATAGGCCATATTGTCATCCGCAATTGCATACTTGGACCACTCCTTTTCGTTGGAAGCGTATTGGTCCATCAGGAGAGTCAGGTCTCCCACCTCTACATCGTCAGACGTCAATCCGGACGATGGACCCAGGGTGTCCTTGATGGCAGCTACGAGCTCTTCGAATCGGTTCATTGTGGAGGCCTGCGAAACGTCTGATACGATGTTGGGCTTTTAGGATTGGATGGTGAGTACAGGGCGTGCCGAAAGATCAATGATGTTATTGAGGTCTGTCGTCTTTCAGTTGCTATGTTGCAATTCGGATAGCATGGAAGAGCGAAGGCGTCTTAACCAGCAGGTTAGGAGTGATTGGTGGGTTCTCCGCTTTTCTCTATCCGACTACTAGTTACGTGGTCAGAGGTGGTCACCTGCAAGAGCCCCTATTAGTGCGTTGCCGATTTCGCCGATACCTTTACCATCTTTCAGGGAAGCCCGAAACTATTCCTGTGCTGGGGAACACGCACGCGGAGAAAACGTGCGATGATTGGCTGGATCAACTGTTAATCCAAGCAACCTGCGGCCGGGAACAAACGAGAGCAAGCCATCGATCGTTATCTCCTTTATTCGTGTCATCATATGATTCTGGGGCTCGTGACGCGGCAGCTTGCCCCAAAATGTCTGGCCGAGTGGCTGCGTCAAGGCGAAGAAAGGGCGGGAGAAGGCAAAGGAAGCTGCACGGCAGCCCTTGGCTTCCATTTCGGGACTCGAAAGGACCTCCCGTCAGGGGGATCTACTTGGTGATTACTACCGTTGCCCGAATGAGCGGTCAACAATTCGTTATTCTTGGTTCTTTCAAAGGTAATTCTCGGTGTCTTGGAGATTGGCCCCGCAGCAACCCTGGTGGCTGGTGTAAGAAATAGTGTAAGAACGGACGCTCGGACGCCGGGACGAACTCTATTGAGCGATTCGACCTCCACGACCACCAACATAAGTTCGTTCAAAAGGGGGGTTTCAAGACAACAGAGTTACTACAGGTTACTCATGGAAATCGTTTTGACCCATACCTCTGGATATTGCACGGTTGTCTCTATCTGCACTGATATTGTGGCAGGTGGAGTGTCTTAGTAGTAGAGCTACATTATGCGCAGCTTCGCCGTACACCGCAGCCGATCCGCCCCACACGCCCAGTTTAGCAACTCGCCTCTACGTGGTACCCCGGTGGTGTCGGATTCCGACAAAAACCCTATCAAATCGGGTGCTGCTAGTTCAGGTAGGCAATTTCGACAGAATGCCGTCATGGCTTCTCAGGGCTCGGCCCCCTGCTGGCAACTCGCGTCTTATTTGTGGCCGATGTGATGGTCTCATGCCTCATCGCAAATAGGGAACCGGCAGCACCCATATGCCATAGCTTACCGGCTGAAAGCTGCATCCAAACGCATATTTCCGCTGTATGTACATCTTCTAAGCCGACCCAAGCCGAGCAAACAGGAATGACACGGCACCGGGAATGTACGGGGCTCTTTTGAGTCACAATTGATGGTTGCTCAGTTTATATCGTACATTGCAGAATATGTGGTAATTATACGAGTTGCAGCATATAATATATAGTATGTAACATACAGAGCTCACCCCGATTGGAGCCATAACAATAACCACCGGACCTGCAGCCCCAGTGTATTCGTTGAAGCACACGCTTCGTACACGGCTCGTCTCCTATATAATATCATAAGTTAAAAGAAAAGGACTCTATCCGCGCCCCCAACGCCATGCCTATGCAATCCAATCGCTCGTCTAGTCTAATAACAGAGGCTAAGAAGGCCGAATGCTCTGCTCAATGCCGCTGACCCCTTTCGCGGAGCGTGTGCTGCCTCGTCTCTTCCAGCTCCTCCTTCATGTGCCTGTTGAACTCCTCGGGGTTGTCCAGGTACAGGTGATGGCCGGCCTTCGGGATGACGACGACCTTGGCCGAGCCGTTCTCCCTCCGCTTCTCCTCCTCGGTGCCGTGCTGGAGCACCTTCCGCCGCACCCGGTTGAGCCTCTCCTCGGCCGCGAGGCCGCCCGCGACGTCCATCCAGTCGTGCTCCCCGTACATGAAGACGACCGGGAAGCCCGTCTCCTTGACCGCGGGCGTCGTCTCCGTGGCCGGCTTTATGTCCTGCCTCCCCAGGCCGTGGACGCGGTTGATGATGGGCCTCCGTGCGTGGGCGCCGGGCGCGAGCAGGTATGGGAGAACATACTCGCCGCTCCCCCTTTGCCTGAAGAGCGAGTAGGCGTAGTCGTGGAGAAGCTGCTTCTCCTGGGCCGGTAGGTGGTCGAAGCGGCGAGACGTCCAGCCCGATACGAACCGAGGACCCAGAGGGCCAGCGAGTCGCACGAGGCTGAATGGTGAAACATTGGCATCCCATAACCATACGAGCCAGCCCGGGTATGGTCTTTTCTTGGGTACGTTTTCTCCCCGGTCAACTCGCCTCTCCCTTGCATTATAGGAGTTATTATTGTCGTGCGGCGCCGTCGTCGCCTGCTGGTCCACGGTGAACTCGTCCTGGAACGTCGAGTCGGGCGGCTCCGGCATGTTGGCATTGACGGCATAGGGGTCTTCCGGCACGCCGACGGGCGAGGCGAGGATGAGCTTGTTCAAGTGACCGGGATATTTAAGCGCATATGAGACCGCTAGATATCCGCCTAGCGAGTGGCCAAGGAGAGTGAACTTCTCTAGCTTCCGTATCTTCCGCCACTCTTCCAGGGCGTCGATAAACCAGCTTTCGGCCTCCGTGATCTTCCCCGCGGGGTCTGTCGCGCGGATCTTGAAGGGCGGCCGCGTCGAGTTGCCCATGCCCAGCATATCCAAGGCGTATAATTTCCATCCTTTTGATCGACTTAGGCTTTCGAAATTCTTGTAGAAAAAGCCAAGCCCAGCACCGTAGCCATGCAGCATGACCAGTGTGTCATCCACCTGCTCTCCGACTCTCGTAACCGAGAACTCGTTGAGAGCCCTGTTCTTGCCCGATAAAGGGACCATCGTCGACTTCCATACTCTAGGACCATACGGATCGGTTTGGGCGGAGGTTTGGGTCGAGCCAGGATGATCGGCCGATGGCACATCGGCCGATGGGTTACCAGTAGCTTCGACAGCTTCTCTGAGGTATGGTATACATGCTATCACGTTCCGTTCGGCGACGGTCGGGGTCACACTCGTCCACTAGAACAGATGTAAGCAATGATAGACGGAGAGGATATAGAGGTGCGGGATCGAACTATACCCATTGATATGCCGCCTCCTTGTAGCTCAGGGGAAAGTAATTCATGCCTGGGCCTTTTGTATTTGCTTTCCTGTCACTACTGGCCCGTTGCGAAGCCAGCACGGGCTGTTGGCCTCCTCTCCTAAGTGCAGCCTCGTCAGTCGACATGCTGGCGTTGGTGGTGGCTAGAGTTGAGTTCGGTTCCACGTGGATCCGCGCGACGGTGGTGACAAGTTTCCTCGGCTGCAGGATGGCCGATGTAGATGGATTTTTAAGCATACCGACCCGGGGGTGGCGAGGGGGTGGGCACGCTCTTTATTCTCTTATTATACGCGGCTGACATAAAAGAGAAGTGACTGACTTGTTATGTAGGAACTGACTAATAAGAGAGCGACTTCGATATGAGTGGTGGCGGGTTGGGGATCGCCGTAGACCCCGTTAACTCCGAGCCAAGCAAAGTTCGATGCGTGCACAAGCTAGAAGGTACGTAGCAAGTCGATTGGACATATAATTAGATGACGGGGGCCATATGCTATGAATGAGCTGGTCCCAGGCATAACAAGCCTTTGCGCATAACTATCGGTGATCGATGATGAAGATACATACGCAAGCCGCGGAGGCCTTGAAGATGCGGACGCGCAAATGCGAATGCGGCTGGATCCGGAATGTCCAGGTGGGCTGGAAGGGCATCAGTCCATTAATGGAATTATGCAGGTTCAGTGAGACTTGTCGGAGATTGTATCGTCCCGTCCCGACTGGAAATGCTCCGTCCGATCTCCAGCTCCATTTTCTATTCCGACCTACAGTATAGCCTCTGCAGCTTCCTCTTTCACTAGTTCGTACACAAAGGCATTGGAGATAGCATCGCTCTTGATAATTCCTCTTCGACTTATTTGCATTGGTCATTGTAAGCTCTCCCCAAATGAATAAACCGGCAAGATTCGTAGCTTGAGGGTGTGAGGCTGGTCTCGGAAGAAACTGACTGAGGTGTGGCTGTGATGTACTTACCATGCCCGGCGTTAATGCACTCTGCATTACGCTAAACCCGAACGTTCATAAGTGCTCTTCATGCCACTTCTCATAACTTAACTAACCGACAGCCAATCTCATGAGGCTCCTGTAAGAGAAACATCCGGAGTTTCGAAGGTGAACGGAACCCTCGCATGAGGGACGCAACTTGTCAGCTTATGAAGCTGAAGCAACCTGGAAGCATCTGCGCCAACCAATTCCATAAAGCGGTGGTTCTTATCAAGACACTTACTCACTCAGCAGTATTAGGCATAATCTATCCGAAATGTCTTGTTGAGTATGCAAGATACAGTAAGCAAGCGTGTATGCCAGCAGTACGCAAACCTTAGTATCTAAGTAACGAGTCATGTCGTTGATCATAAACCCGCCCGTCTTTCGAGAACCATCATGCCATCTCATTCTTCTTCCTCGTGTGCCCCCCGATTCAGCCCAACTCGAATGCAGCCAAGTGCGACTAGAATACGACAGCCATGCCGCTTACGACCATGAATATCCACCCCCAGATAAGCAGTCGCTTCCCACTCGGAACCAAAGCCCGGACTGTTAAACCTCCTTGCTGCTGACGGAGTCTTGTCCTACCCACCACCGGTGGCGTTCTCGGGGGCCCTGAGGTCTCTCCCGGCATCGATGCACGGGGGCTGGCATATCGCCGAATTCTTGTAGTCGAACTTGAGCCGGCCGAGCTGCAATACATTGCCCGAGGAGTAATTGGCGGTGACTTGTCCGCACGTGGAACATTCCTTGTCTAAGATGACCTGCGAGAGACTGCGGACCCGGCCGAGGCCCAGGCCGCCACCGGAGATGCCCTCGACGAACGCGCAAACGGCTATGATGTAGGTCTCATCAGCTTCTTCATGTTCTTGGATATGCATTATTTTTAGGGTGTTTAATTCATAAACGACGTACTTCTTGGTTGGGTCGAGGTTGAGGTCTAGCGGCAGCGAGCGCCCGGTGTCTAAGAAGAACTCGTGGTCCTTGAAGAGACAAGCGATGTGTTCCTTGTTCTTGTAGAATGTGTCGTTGGCTAGGTTGGCTTCCTGGATGTCTCATAGAGAAGCTCGCTTGCCGCGTGTCCGTTGAGATTCCCCTAGTTGATGTTACCGCAGACAGCTATCATTGTTCCCTCGATACGTTCCGCCTCGGGCATCTGCGTCTCCTTGTCCTTGGGATATGGAGACGAACAAAACTACTGCCGAGAGCATGTTCTTCATGGAAACTGTGTAGGAAGATATTCTAGGCAAGAGAGCTAGGCAATGCGGGAATAAAGAAAGTAAGTGTTGATGGTCCTGGTCGAAAGATGATTATGGGGACTTAAGTTTTCTCACGGCAGGAAAGGCGAAGGCGAAGTTCTTCTAGTCGTGATATGTCTCCATTGGTATCCCTTTCCTTTGGTCCACAGCTTCTGCGGACATAAGAGAGGCATCGTTGTCTCTCGAGCAGTGCGACCTGGCGGAATTGTGAAACGACCTTCTGCAGGGCCGCGGCTAACTGAACAGCCATGCAGACCCATGGAGTTCACTACGATGGCGGGATGCAGCAAGCGCATCTAGCTCTGCCGCGCAGTGTGCTGCATCGCCAGTATCTTTTAGGTCCACATTATGATGGGCGGCTCTGTGGTTCGGATGGCAGCTACCGCGCAATTAGGTAGGTCTGAAGAGAGGGTGAGATTGGGGTATGGAATACTCGTCAACTGACCCCTGGTGTCTTGATTTTGAAGTCGGGCTGGCCTTCCTTGACTATACTCTAATGCAGTGCTGCCACACAGACATCGGCTCCTGTTGAGTAGCATTCGACCATGGGTATGCCACATTAGAACCGGAAAGTCCGGGATGGTGGTTCAGCTCCCCCGGCACTCGACAAACTCGATTCACTCGATCAAGCAAGCCGCCGCAAAGCTATACAACGTTGCGTCGGCTAAACTCTGTTCGTGGCATAGCCCATAGCTGCTTGCTAACTCATGGGCTTTCCGTTATCCCAAGGCTGGTTCATAGTGTGACTAATGTACCATGTCGTGGAAGTACAACAGTATCGCGATCTTCAATGTTCTCATACGAGACAACATGAGAAGGGTACTGCATGTTTAGGTGCCAATGGAACCGCGCTTCAGTCTGCTAATGATGAGAAGTTGCAGGAAACTTAACCCCTATTCTTTGTATAGCATTGTCTGTAGAATTTGCTCAGCCTTATTGGACTGTGTATCAGCGGCTCTGAGACCGCCCTTGACATTTCTGAACCGGATCAACTAACCACCACAACCCCCAAAAAGGGCTACCCCTTGATCTTGGACATGAAAAGAAGTCTATGAAAGTGCGTCTGTTTCGCCCCCGTTGTTCCCATCCTCTAACGTCAAAAGCCCGTGAGGAGCAACCGCGACGTCCTGTGTGGTCGTCTTATTTTCTAAGCCGGCGGCCACCGATATGCTGCAAGCTTCCCACAACGCCTCGAAACAGTGTTGTACGTTGAATATGATACAGGAAATGAGTAGGAAATTCCCTGGGCTTGATTGGCCCTCCATTCCAGAGTGACGTCGTTGGAAGTAATACCGACGCCGTTTGCAGAAATACCGGATGCGCACGGATCGACTACCCACCAGCCCCTGGTGCCTTTGGGGCCGGCGGCTATTGGAAAGGGTTTATCTAAGCATTGCTCAGCAGGACAAAAGGTGTTGTTGTGGTCCTGGTGAAGAGAGCAACCCTCGAGTAACAAGCCCCTGAAAATTCAGGGGGGTTTTGGTTGTGGGTCCGGGTTGGCAGTGGCATATCAGAACAGCAGAGATTTCTTTCCCGGCTGGAAACCACCAGGGAGAATATCAGGGTAGTTGATCTGGTAGGATGAGTGGATGGTCGGCTTTGTTGGTTCGGGGTTGGTGGACCTGGGCGGCTTGGAGGAGGTGAAGATATCCGCGAAGGTCTTGACGGGATTCATGACTGATCACGCTGAAGGGTTGTTTCAAAAGATATAGAAGTCTTAACTATATGTCTTCGAGTTGCTTGAACATGTGCGAATAGAGTGTCGGGAAGACCAATGAAGCGCTGGCCCCTTAAGTACCCATCCTGACTCCTATAATTATCGTCAGGTCCAACAAGGCCTACTGAGCCTCGACCTGAGCCGCCCCCACTCAGCTCACCAACTACGTTGAAGGCGGTATGCGGTTATATGCCCCTTGGGAAGTTTCACTACGACCATAAGCTGGTAATAAGCAAGGCTTTCAAGGCTTTGTTATGCTTATGCTACGTAAGCGTCGATGCAGCCCTATTGGAAAGGGGCCTGCAGTCGAGGGTATCTAGATGCACCATCTGTGCTGTGCTTTGCACGTGCTTGCTTCGTACGAGACATGTTCGTTCTGGCGGTGACAGAATCTGCACGGCTATAGCTGTTGAGAATTTACGAAGCATGAGAGTGTTGCTTATCTGGTCATCCGATGCTCAGAGGGTTGTATCGCAGGTTCACTCCCTTAATTATAGAAGTATGCAAGTACCTACAGTAAAGGTAGGGTGGTATTTGGTACGGGGACTAGCGCTAGGGGGGCGCTATGGCCAACTAAATCAGTGAAAGCCAGGGCCCCCCGCTCCCCAAGCCCCAATAGGAGGTGTATGCGCTTTTGTTACCCCAAAACGAAATAGTCAGCACCAAACGAATGACGTGAGCCCCGTCGGGTTAGAACCATCCAATACCACCAACCGGCTCGGATTTCCACCGCCAGTTCCTACGACTCGAGTCGAAGACCCTCGATTTCTATCTTTCCCTCCGCCCTGCCCGAATGTATCGGTAGCCGCAGCTAACGTTGCGAAAGCTGACGTGGACCTCGACGTCCCCAGCCGACATTCCCCGTCCCCATCCAATCCCTACCTGCAAATTTCAAGGCAACGAGCGACACCCCCCACGACCCCCGCCCCGAAAAATAAAAATGGCGGATCCGATAGATTCGATCGTCAAGGGCGCGCCGCAGCCTGGCCAGGATGTCAAGTCGCCGCCCACGGGCACGAGCCCCATCGTCGGGTCGGACAAGCCCGGCGACCCTCTGAACCACACCCCGAGCTCGCCATCCATGATCTACCTCAACATGCTGATCCTCGAGGCCTCGCTGCGCGCCCAGTACCTGGAGCTCCGGGCGCGCCGGAGGAAGCACACCTTCTTCCTGAGCCTGCTGTGCCTGTGGCTCGCGGGCTTCGGGTACGCGCAGTTCTTCGCCCCGCGCGAGGACGGGAACGGCGTGGGCGGGTCCGTGTACTGGGTGGTCGACATGACGGAGAAGGTGTGCTTCATCAGCGGCATCATCACGGGCATGTTGATATGGGCGACCGGCATATGGGAGCGCGGCATACGGTGGCCGCGGCGCTGGTTTGGGATATCGAACCGCGGCCTGCGCGGTTTCAATTGCAAGCTCGTCGTCGTGAAGCGGCCATGGTGGGTGGAGGTCGGGTCTGCCTTGGGCTGGTTCTTCACGTACGGTGCATTCTCGAGCACGGCAGGGCAGTACCGCGTCGTGGAGCCGTGGATGCTACGAGAGGCCGAGCGGGAGCTGAACCTCAATCATCAGGATCACCCCTATCTTCCGCTGGTCAGGGGGGACGAGGAGAAAGGCAGTCACGAGGAGGACCTGGCGCCGGGCGGAGACTACGTCAAGCTCCTGCTGTTACCCAAACCGTTCTCGCCCAACTTCAGGGAGAACTGGGAACTCTACAGGAGCGAGTACTGGGAGCGGGAAAACGAACGGCGGGCTCTGATAAGGAAAAAGCTCAAGGCGCGCGACCTGCAGATCGCGAAGCAACAGAGTCCCTGGTTCTGGTGGCTGCCTTGGCGGCAGTGGACTGCGGAGAAACTACATGGTGCGGCGCCCGGGGAGGCGGAGAAGCCCGTCCACCACCGCCACTCGGCCATCGTGAAGGAGACGAAGCGGACTAGGAGCAGCAGCAGTGTCCGGCGAGGCAGCACTTCAGCGGGATCACGGAGCCCCACCCCGCCGGTAGAGTCGGAAGAAGGAGGCAGCGGCGGCGCTAGGAGAGCCAGCACGGCCTCCAACGGCGGTGGCGAGAAGAGGCGCAAGAAGCACCTGGCGACGAACTCGAGATCGAAGAGGCCGGGGGTTGAGCCGCGGTCGTTGACTCCGGAGTTCCCGTCTCCGCTTGCTCGGGAGAGCAACATCGAGGCTGGGAACCTGGGGAGCAGCAGAGCGGAGCCCTAAAGAGACCTGTTAGACAGCCTCCTACGGAAGTCAAAAAGCTTGACGGTATTTATGTAGCCATTAGTGGTGACGCCTTGGGATGATGCATAGCGGTGGTTGAAATTACGTGAATAATCGATCAGACTAATTTAATGAATGCATTAGCTAAGATGAAATAATAGGCGGCCAGTCACCGAGGGCAAGTTGAATCCTATCCGGTGTTACTATAGATAGGAGAGTAGCAGAATGGTGAACAGCCGCTCAGTTAGTACATGTGTTCAAACTTATCACAAACTTCCCAGTCCTAGCAATTTCTCGAGACAGACTAGCTACCTACTTACCTTAGATGCACGTGGTCGGCGCTCCTGTGAAGTTCAAAAGGCGTCTTGACTGATGTTATGAGTAGGCTCTCCCCCTGGGTCTCCAGGCAGTGCCGAAAATTGATGGCGCACGGAAATCCACACCCATTCAGCGTCCACATATCAACACAATTCTTTAACCATTATGATACCGGAAAAACTGGCCTGATAATTGGAAAGAGCTCCATCCTGCGAAAAGAATGGGAAAATTTTTTTTTTTTTTTCAATTTAATTTTTAACGTTGTTGTTGATTTAATTGCGAGTGGCAATAGCTGCATTCTAAACGACATGGTGGTGGAAGTGAGTTGGGGCTCGTGCGCCACCAATTTTCGGCACCGCCTGGTCCCCTGGGTCAGGCAGCTTCCCGAGTCCAGGCCCTCCCCGGGCCGAAGACCCCTGCAGCCCTACAGTACCTACAAAGCACATACAGTACAAAACTAGGTACCCATATAGTGACAACCGAGACCCTGGCTGGCGAAAATAAGCTCATCGGAGCTATTGGACTTAGCACAGCACGCTAATAATAATAAATCGAACCGCGCGTCTGGTTCTGGTTCATTTATTACAGCACCTTAACTCTTCGACGATTCGCGCATCTTACAGGCGCCGATAGACTTCCTTCCCATCGCTGCTTCCCAGACGCGGCCGATGACAACAAAAAGACGCAGCTTCCGAACCTTTTTTTCATTCTACCCGTACCTGCCTTAATTTGTGTGCCTTCCTAACGTTTATAAATAAGTGAATTATTTATTTATTTTTATTTTATTTTTATTTTTTTTAGTATTTGCGAAGTGTCATCGACGTTCCCTTTTCTCCCAAACTCCCGCTTTTCAGTTGCCTTAACCACTAGTCCGTATCCGGAATATCTTCAAGCATTCCGTCGCATCCGAATCCGATCCCTTCTGAGTTAACGTTCCTCGGTTGCATTCAACATTGTGGTCTCCGCCTCCGAAGCGTGGCCATACTTCTCTTCGGGCGGTTTGCGAAACCATGCTACCGATGAGTCCCTCGAGTGCCATGGAGACACCACGCCGGTTTTTCGCACCGGCAGCTCCCTACAGCAGGAGCCCCCCCAGCCCACCCGCCATCATCATCCCAGGCCCAGTCGTATATAACAATGAGCCCATTAAGGTCGTCCCGAGCTACAAGAACGTCGACCCCGCCTCACTCAGCGTAGACGACCTACAAATTATCACCCAGAACGGCAAGGAGCTGATCGCCCACGATTCCGCCACCAATTGGGCCTACGAGAATCGTCGCACTGCCCAGTCGATACTCGACTACCTCTACCTGGGACCCGCGAGCGTTGCCCGAGACCGCCAGTGGTTACGCGACAACGGCATTACCTTGTTGGTGGCCGCTCGCGACTCCCGGATGGCCGGCCTTCGCCTCATGGGAGTCGACCGAGTGGCAAAGGAACTAGGCATCCAGGCCGAACACATTGACGTCTCCGGACACCACGAGTTGATTCGCGCCTTCCCGATGGCCGTCAGGAAGATCAACGATCACATGCTAAGCGTCTACCGTAGCCAAGCCGTACGCGACGATGAGGGTGCGCGGGCGCAGGACGGAAACATGGTCATCGACAAGGCGAGCTTTAAGCGGGGCCGGGTTTTGGTGTTCTGCGAGACGGGGAACGATCGATCAGCCGGCATCGTCGTCGCCTATCTGATGTCGGTCATGGGGATGAGCATGGTCCAGGCGTGCCAGTTCATACACTTCAGACGCTTCTGCGTTAGTTTGGACGAGGAACTCAAACAATTGCTGAAGAACTACGAAGATATCCTCGCGGCCCAGCGCACCGTCTACCGGCACGAGATGGATACGGTGGCACATGGAGCTGCTCCTAGTTTTCCGACGCCGGTGAAGAAAGGCAAAAGAGGCATTGAGGAGACTATGCGTGGAGACGGGGAGGACGATGAAATGACGGATCCGTTCTCGATGGATCGAGATCGATATATCGGCCGTGAGGCCTTCGTCCCATTCGTTGACACCCGGGAGGTGACTATGGAACATTGAACCCCGGTATCAAATCTCCTGTTAAGTGCCACAAAATTCATTGGGCGGCGTTTGGCCAGGAGGAATCGCGGACCGAAGGACGGTTATGTATTAACAGCGTGGCGGGTAGATGAGAACCCGTCACGGCTTTCGGCGTTTATCACTGGATGGCTTATACCCCCTTTCTCGTTCTCTAGGCAGGCATTATTAGGACGGTTAGCATTGGACTGTTCTACGGAGTGTGTTTTATACTTGGCTGCTTACAGCTTTTTCCGGAATTCTTAATTTTGCGAGATCTTATCATGTCGTCTGATTCGTCCTTCAACTGTGAAGTGATATGGCCCGGGAGAGTTAATAATTAATGACTAACAGAGCCAATACCAGATCGATAGGGCACTGAGTGTAATTACGCAAAATTGATCCGATAAAAAACTTGAGTGGAGCTGCCTCCTAAGACATTATTACATAGATCTGGTTCACCACCTCCTGAGTCATATTGACCCTGCCGAACCAGCCAGCGGGCATAAGGTTCATCAGGGTCGAAGCTTATCGGCAACCACGCATCAGTCAGCTTCAGAGTAAGGCTCTATGGGACTGAGATATCAATCTATCCTAACCGTGAAAACCATTGAACAGTCATCGTGTTCGAAGATACTGGGTATAGTATCTATCGTGCAAATTACATCGTGTAACAATTTTCTGTGTATTTGGCTCAGCCTGGAAAATAAGGCTTGAACCCATTCGACCTTGATAGATCTGGTTCACCATTGCCAGAAGCCAGAGATGCTAGGGGCATCAGGATCCCGGCTTTCGTCGCAGTAGCCGTCAGTCGGGCCGAGTCTGATTGTGCCGGGCCGAGTCTGATGTACCTGCATAGATCCCGTGCGCTGCCAGCTCCCGCTAGCTAGCTCGCCCCGACGCGCCGCCTTTTCTGCCTACTCCACCCTCCCTGTAGAAACCCAGCTCGCCTGCCTGCCGCCAGGAGACCCAGTTCGCCGTCGTGTTGTTTGGAAACAGTATGGCAGAGAGTAGAAGTAGTAGTAGGCATCCTGAAGATCCCCGGCGAATCATATATAGCAAAGGTTCGCGGCAGGAACGCGGTACGAACATCCCGCGTCTGCGGACGGATTCTTTTCTTACGTCCCTTAGACCCACGCCAGCGTGACTTGGAGAGATCCGATATGTTCTCGATGACGCCAAGGAGCGCCGCCAATATTGGAGGTCTGAGCCGTGCTCTCCGGGCGCACTCCTCGTCATACTTTCCGCTGTTGGGGATTCCTTAGTGCTCCTTGGCGCCGGGCTAAGCTTTGATATGGTCATCTCGGCTCGTGATGGCGTTGTGGATATCTTGTTTCTGTCCGCTTCCACGTCGGGTAGATGAGCCGTGATATCGAGCTAGGCGGATACTTGTGGAATCAACAAGCGACAATAGCGCATATTTCGTATTTTTGCACCGTCACCGGCGATGTCACGTTGGCCAAGGGCGACTGCTTATCGTGAGTTGGTGGTGATGAGAGCAACGACTTCGAAGTCGCCCTGGATAAATTACGAGCGAACATTGATAAGAACTAGTCTCGGTAACTTGACAATGGGATGCTATAACTGTGCCCGACTTGCTTCCTGTTAATAATGGCAAGATGTTGTTATTCAAATAGGGGAATAGGATATTAGCACAACGTCCTAGTAAGGAACGAACCTTACGATCTATACACGAACCCTAACCGAACTGGCATCATGAACTGTATCTCCGTGGGAACTGAGGTCAACGTGGAACTAATATGAATCTACCTGAGGAATTCATTACCTTATGTTCTGTTATCCCTATCAACACTGAAGACGCTAGTTAAAACGTAGCATAATTTTGTGGCATGGTTGGGTATAAGCAATAAGTCAGGACCCAGGCTGTGGTTGTGCGGTTAGTCGCCTTGACCATTTCAACCTAAGCCTAACCACAGTCACGAATTTTCACCCCAGTAACCAGGCAACCAATGATTTCGACATTATACTGACCGCAGGAGCTCTGTCACTGCCGTATCTTTGATATCGTTATCCATGTGCATCACCCATTTTCCCTCAGCTTCTTCACCACCACCACCACCACCACCACCAC